>JAUMHM010054577.1:0-14839 GCA_032362435.1 Melikaiella ostensackeni
TTGAGTGTACTTGATTGAAAATTTAACAATTTAGTTGAAAATTCAACTCTATTGTTGAAAATTTGTTTTTTTATTTGAAAATTTCTATTTATTGGTTAAAAATGCAACAGTTTGGTTGAGAGTTCATCTTTTTTGGTGACAAATTTAATTATTTCGTTGAAAATTTAATTATCTTATTGAAAATTCAACAATTTTGTTGAAAAGTCATCCTTTTTGGTTGAAAATTTGTCTCTTTGAGATGAGAATTCTCCTATTTGGTTGAAAATTTACTTTTTTATTGAAAATTCATATTTTCGTGTTAAAAAATCAACTGTTTTGCAGAAAATTCGTCTTCGTGGCTTGAAAATGCAAATGAATCTGTATTTTGGTTCAGGACTCAACTATTTTGTTGAAAATTCAACTACTTGGTTAAAAGTAGAACTACTTTGTTCAAAAACATATTTTTTTGATTGAAAGTTTATCTCTTTGGTTGAAAATTTAACTTATTTGTTTAAAAACTTTTTTTTGTTTGAAAATTATTTTTTTTAACTGAAAATTTTGACTATTCCATTTTTGTTCAAAAATTGATCTTACTTAATTGTAAATTCAATTATTTGGTTGAAAATTCACGTATTTTGTTGGAAGTTCTTTTTCAGTAGAAAATCAATCTTTTTGGTTGATAATTCACCTTTTTGGTTATAAATTCAACTATTTGATTAAAAATCCATCTATTTTGTTGAAAATGCAATATTTTTACTTAAAATATTAGAAACTTAAAGCGTTTCAAAATGAATTTAATGTATTACCCACATTTAATTTGATTGAAAAGAATTTATTTCCCTATTTTCGTGAAATATGTTCTCATTTCCGCTGTTTTTAGAGCATTGTTTTTAGTCTTCTTTATTAATGTCCTAAACTTCTGTTTATGATTCTTTAAAAATGAATTGATTCTTTATGAACAAAATGGTAAGAATTCTCGACTTTAGGTATTTCAGGGGATTTTTAAAATTTAAGAGGAAAAAAGGGGAAAAGAGAAAAAAGGGATTGACTGTGAATAACAATTTTTTGAAATGCTTAATAAAAAGGAAAATTAGTAATTTTATTTTTCAAGTAAAACATCTAAATAAAGACATCACACTCTTTTCCCTATTCCGCTCCTTTTCCCTATTTTAAAGAATTCTCCTTTTTTCTCCTGTTTTCAAGAAACTTTCTCCATTTTCTCTTTATCTCGTTTTTTTTCATAAAATTGAATTGAATTAAATAAGATGTATTCAACAGTGAATAACGTGAAAAAATGTTAAGATGGAGAGGAGAGTGGTGTTTCCGCTTCCTTCTTGATGTATCCGCGCTCTTTTCTTAACTGAAAATATAACTAATCAGTTTTTGGCTGAAAATTGAAAGTTTTTAGAAAAAAATTCAACTACTAAATTTTTCATTGAAAATTCAACTACTTGTTCGAAAGTTGAACAACTTTGTTAAAAATTAATTTTATTGGTTGAAGATCATTTTTGGTTGAAAATTGGTCGTTTTTACTTCAAAATTCAACTGCCTGGTTGAAAATTAACTTCTTGCTCAAAAATTCATATTTTTGGGTTGAACATTCAACTGTTTTGTAGAAAATTCGTCTTTTTGGATTAAGGAGTCATTCTACTATCTCGGCAAAAAAAAGGTCATTTTCAACAATTTTTTTCTCAAAAACTACCTTATATAATTGAATAAAATTTTCAGCATTTATTTAAGCAGTCTCAGAGTTTACAAAAAAAAATTTTATATAAACTTATTATTTAGTTTAGGCATCATTTAACAATAAACAAAGTGTCTAAAATGTCCACTGCGCGCACGATTTCCCAGAAAGCTTCCAACCGATTACTTTCAAATTTTCTACGTTTATTCTGAACACAAATATCTACAAAGTGACGAGACGGCTTTTTAAATTTTAAATTTTATCATAGTTAAATTAACAAAAAAAGAGCAAAAAAAACAAGATTTTTGGAAATTTTTTGTTTAAACTGCCGCCATTTTTTTATTTCGCAAAATAAAAAAAAATCTGCTTCGTCAGTTTGTAGATATTCATGCTTGAAATAAACGTAGAAAATTTGAAAGTAATCGGTTGAAAACGTTTTGAAAAATCGAGTGCGCAGTGGGCATTTTAGACACTTTGCTTATTGTTAAATAATACCTAAACTAAATAATAATTTCATGTGAAAAATTTTTTTTACAAACGTGGATACTGCATAAATAAACGATGAAAATTTTATTTAATTATATAAAGTATAGTTGTTGAGAAAAATATTCTTGAAAATCACCTTTTTTGCCGAGATAGTAGAATGACCCCTTAAAAATGCATCTGTTTTACTGAAAATTCGTCTTTTTGAGAAAAAATTGAAATATTTGGTCGAAAATTCATAATTTTGGGTAGACAATTTATCTGTTTTCTAGAGAATTTACCTTTTTGGCTTTTTGGTTAAAAATTAATATGTTTTGTTTGAGGATTCAATTATTTTGTTGAAAAAACTTCTTTTTTGGTGGAATTTAACTGTTTTTGGCGTAAAATAAAAATCTTTTCTGATTGAAATATCAACTATTACATTTTTTGTTGTGAATTTTCCTTTTTTGGTTAAATTCGACTATTTTGCATTTCTAATTTGAATCTTTTTTTGTTTGAAATATTAATTTGACTATATTTTTCTTTGAAAATTTATCTTTTTGGATTGAAATTTCAACTATCATCAAAAAAATTAGTCTTCTTGGCTTAAAAATTCAGCTATTTAGTTCAAAATGCAACGGTTTTTTGTTGAAGTTCAATTTGTTAGTGTTTAAGAATTCAACCAATTGGTTGAAAATTCATCTTTGTAGGTTCAAAATTCAACTTTCTGCTTAAACATTCAACTACTTTGTTACAAATTCGTCCCTTTCGATTGAAAGTACAACTATTTGGTTTTAAATGCAACTGTTTGGTTGACAATTAATTTTGTTGGACAAAATTCATCTTTATGGTAGAAAATTCAACTATTTTGTTGAAAATGCAATATATTCCGATTTGAAAACTCAAGCGTTTTATATTGAATTCAATATGGCACCTATACATTAATTTTATTTGAAAGAATTTATTCCCCCATTACGAGGATCGTTTGATAAGTATAGATGACACCAAAATGAGCTTTGTAGTATATGACCAAGAAAAAGCACTCTTCAAACTAACATCTACCAAGTTCCAGCCAAAACCGACGCTCAGTTTGCATTTGGCATACGTTTGAAGTGAACGTGTCAGTAGTTTTCGAAAAACATGGAAAAAGAAGAGTTTCGTGCAGTGAAAAAAATATTTTTATTTAAAAAATTGGACAGCCGCGCAGATCAAAGGGGATTGAGACGAAGTTCACGGGTAGTCTGCTCCTTCGTTGAAAACCGTTTATTTTTGGATATTGAATTTAAACGTGACCGAACCCCAACTTACGATGAAGCGCGCTCCGGACGCCCAGTTGAGGTCACCACATCGGATATGGTGGAAAAAATTCATCATATGGTTATGGAAGATCGTCGAATCAAGGTGCGTGAGATTCCTAAGGCTGTAGGCATCTCCACTGAACGAGTCTATAACATCTTGCATGAGAATCTGAAGGTTAAGAAGGTGTGTGCAAGATGGGTGCCGCGATTACTGACTCCCGATCAAAAGCGCAACCGAAAAGACGTTTCAGTGCAGAGTTTGGCGAAGTTCAATCGGAATCCGCAGGACTTTTTGCGCCAATTCATGACTGTGTACGAAACCTGGATCCACCACTATACACCCGAAACAAAGCAGCAGTCAAAGTAGTGGGTACTGCCTAGTGAAAATGCGCCAAAGAAGGCGAAGACTATTTTTTCAACTGGAAAGTTGATGGCCGCAGTATTTTGTAATTCCCAAGGAATCATCTTAATTGTTTACTTGGAGAACGGTATCGCAAAAAATTGGTGATATAAAGGGAGGGGGGGGGGGGTCTTCATAATTGTGACGTCGCGCTGGGGGGCTCAAGCTTTGTGTAATGATCTATGACGAAGAAGGGGAGGGGTGTAAGAAGTTTTCTAAATAGCGTGACGTAGTTTTTGAACAGCCCCCAAGAAGAACTTGAAAGAAAAAATATTTTCGCCTAGGATAATCTTTCCAAAGAAGTTTTCGTGATTGCTAAAATAAAGACAGAACTGCTAGAATGTTATTATTTGACTTACTCTTTTAAATAACTGACGTGACTTTTACTTTTGAATTTAAGTTTTCTGATTAGATTTTAGTCATGGTGAATTATTGACTGATGGGGTTTATGAATTAGAAGTATGGGAAAGATACAAGAAAGGTCCTCCTCCTAAGAGGAACCCCCTGCATATTTTTGTATGAACATATTATATTCATCAAATAGGTACATATATTCGTGCTCAGTACCCTTCAAGTTAGTTACCAAATTTTTTTTTTTTTTTGAACAACAAGTAAACTAACAAAAGCAGAAGGTAAAAATTATTTTAACATTTTTAATTACAAATTCTTACCTATTTTAGAAGTCCTAATTCAATAGTTTGTGGTGATTTAAAACAATTATTATTTATTATTTTGTATAGATAATTTTCTAAGCTTCAAGTCTGTTACGTGCTTTTCATTAATTTTTGTGTTCTTCAAAGAAATAATTTAAACAACGTAAAAGATGTGTAATTCCTAAGACGGGCCCCATTCTGACTAGAAATACATAGTAGATATAAAAGCATAACCTGCTTTACCTTTAGAGTAGGAGCTGATTCAGCCGGCAAAAGCAGAAAATTCCAATTTTCAATTAATCAGAAACAACCCCTCCCTACGTCACCTACCTTCTTTCTGCTTTTAGATTAAGAACCCGAATTCCTTCAAAATATTTTTCTTCTTCGCGTCAAATCATTAAATCAATAAACTCTGGTTCTAAGGTAAATAATATATGTAATTTTACAACTTTTCATAAATATTTTGTTTCTTTTACGTTTTTAATACTATTTTCACACTTGACCTTATTTAGCGTTTATTTTACGACTTATAATGTATTTTTCATGTATTATGCGTCATTCAGGTACATAATTGTTCAAACAATGTACGGCGAATATAGCTTATCAATATCAAGTACTGAATAAAATTATATTTATAGGTTTTCAAAGAGGCCTGTCTCAGAAAATCAGGTTTCTAAGACGGGATTTGACTAATTTGACAAATTTTTTTGAACATCAAAATTTATTATCTTTTAAATATTTTCTGAGCTTTTAGGCATATGCGTTTTATGAAACGAACATCAAATTATAATGTTAGCAGTCGCTTTTACTTCTGACATTACATAAGACCGAAAAATTTTGGAAGCATCTTTCCCCTATAGATTTTTATAATAACTATCTAGAATCTATGTTATCCTGGTGGAATGGAAACTATGCTTCTTCTTCCAGAATGTAAAGGTAAAAGCGGACAATAAAATCCGAACCAAGCCATGTTACGAGTTATAGCTCCCTGGTGGTGGGAATGCTTCTGGCGTAACTCACTTGACGAATGACAGACATTGACGAATCAGTCTTCAAAATCAATTTTATAATTCCGGGAACAAGGAAAAAAAATCTGTTACCTAATTTTAGTCGGCAATTCTAAACCTTAAAATATAATATTTAAATAGTACGTGTCGAAAAAATTCCCGAAAAAAATTTATTATATTTTTTGATTGGAAGCAGGAATGTATCGCTAGATTCTTTATATCAAATATTTTTCGAAATTTTAAAGAGTATTAAAGAAAAGTTTTAAAAATAAATAAATACATGCTCCCAAAATACCAAGTTTCTGAATACGGACAGACAAAGATTGATGTAAAAAATTAAGCCAATCACTAGTAAATCTACCGAGAATCAAACAAACAAATCAAAATTGAAGATCTCGATATCACAGTAGGACAAAAATTTTTGCAAAAAAATCCAAAGAAAATAAGAAAATATTTTTTTCAATCAATGATAATTTCAAGAAATATCAATGCTATTAGGTTGAAAAAGTTACTACTACGTTAAAATTTTAATAAAATATATATTTTTTAATTATTGCATCACAAAATATTTTGAGAAAATGCTTTTGCCACAATGTGTATCTGATTTCTTGAGAATTTTTTATGCAATAAACCCATTTTCGATAAAAATGTTGGTTACCTAGTTTTGTACTTCCACCCTTCATTCATAATTTTGTTTAATTGTTTCTTGTTAAAAACAATGCATGCTCATTGCGGATCCTTCCAAATTTCAAATTTCTACATTTCTACACTTCTAGTTTCCAGTTTCTAAATTCTTTTATAATTATTTGTATTTTTTCTTAACTGGAGCCTTTGAGATCTGAAGACTTTTGAATTATTTAATGGGTTCTAAACTGCTAGTTTTCCAACATGAAAATTTTTCAACTTCAAGAAAACTCATTCAAACTCAGAAGCATTAATAATTTTTTTCAAATTGGGAGTTTAAATTTCAAAGAATTATTTGGTAAAGGTCTTTAAATTTGAATAGTTTCAAATTGAATTTCTCTGAATTTTCTATTTCTTAAGATGCGGATCCTTTCAAATTCAAAATTCTTAATTTGAGAGTTTCTACATTTTTTTATTTATTAAAGAGGTTCAAATGTGTAAGTTTTTTTTTTAACTAGAGCCTTCGGAACCCGAGAGCTTTTGAATTGTTCGATACGTTCTAAAATTTCGTTTTCCAATTTCCGAACTCTGATTTAAAATTTCGGTAAAGTAGTGAAATCAAACGCTTTCAAATTTGGTAGTTTTTCAGGCTTTGGATGCTCGAGAGAGTCATCATAAAAAAAATTAAGAACAGTATTATTTTGTGGATATTATACATTTATATTTACTACAAAAGTTAAATTTGAAGTTTCGAAATAAAGATATTTAGAGCTAACTCAGGCAAAATATATTATTCAAGGTATCCTTAAATATTATTAAAATTTATTCAAATTTGAAAGTTTTTAAATTTAGGGGCTTCTAAATTTATGCGAGTTGCTCATATAGCTGCACAAGTAAACATTGAGGCGCAAATTTTGGAATATTATAGGTTTCTCTTTAAAAAGTTAATCGCAGCCTCAAAAAAAAGGGGAGAATAGCCAAAATTTTCAAATATAAGGGTTATAGGGGATTTTGTGAAGAATAGGGGAAAAAAGGGGAACAGGAGACTAACTGTGATCCCCGTTCTATATTGAACTTAAGACTTTTCAGAAATAACAACGAGGGTCAAGGGTCAAGGATCAAAGGTTAAACTGGAAAAGAGAGGGGTCACAGATCAAAAATAAACGATCAAAGGATAGGAGTCAAAGGTAAAATGTCATAGGTCAAAAATGTGGGATCATAGGTCAAAGGTTATAGTTCAGATAAGAGGATTCATAGATTAAAACTAAAAGGACAACGATCAAAGGATAGATGTCAAAGGTCAGATGTCAGAGGCCAAAGGTCAGAGGTACTGGGTCAGGGGTTCTAGCAGATGGGTCAGAGATCGAATAAAGTAAAAGTTCACTGATCAAAGGTCAGAGGACAAAGGTGGGAGTCCTAGTTCAGGGGTCACAGGTTACAGATAATTTTTTTTTAAACTCTAGAGGTGGTAAATATTCATACAAAATATCAACTCCCTACCACAAATATTGCAGAACCTAAAAGTCACTCCATGCAAAATGAGTACTTAAGAGAATAATTGTTATAAATATTCATTCAATAACCGACGACAACCTCAAAAAAATAATAATTTAAATAAATAATAATGATAAGTATTCATCAAGTAATGAGTCATATTTTTTACATGAAGTGGTTCACTTTAGGTGGCCCACTATGGGGGTCGTTGCCCTATTGCAATTGTACCACAGAAGGATTCGCTTCTTCATTCTCTCCTAATAGAGAACCGTTTGATTCACTTCGAAGTCCTTCGTCTAATTTCTGATCTAGATCAATTACATATACTTATCAAATTACCTCTCGACTAACAACCATTTATTCTACAATAATTGAGATATTGTTAATTTATCCGAGGAAAGTTTATATCTTGATTCTAAAATTTTTGAAATAATTTGTCAGCTCCAAGAGTTTTCAACTACAGAGTGTTTTCAATATTCTCGAGAATATTAAAACTGATTATGAAGAGATAGGAATATGGGGTAATTAAGTGGGAAAACTAGGAAGGAAAATGTCCTTAGATTGTACGGAACGAGTTGAACTAACGCGTACCCTTGCAGACCAGGTGACTAGGAAGACAACGTTACAGAGGGGTGGCTTTCGCAGGGATGCTGATGTCCTGGCATCACTTGAAGGATTTCCACGTGTTGGTTCCCAGTCTAACACCATACTCTTCGCATCAATTTCTATGGTGGAGTTTCTATGTACGATAGATCAAACTTTGCTGAGAAATTATCTTCTCATGAGTTATGAGAAATTGTGCGACCTCCCTCAGAGTCTAGTGTCCTAAACGACAACTTCCTGTTTACTTCCGGTGTCTCTTTGATCCTAGTATTCTTGAAAAAGACAGTTCGTAACAAATTTATTAAAAGATTGTCAGTTTTAGGATTTTCTAGGTGTACAGTTAAGTTCAAAATTACTTAACCTTTATAGGTAGCGGAAGAAGAATCGATATCGACATTATTTAGGAACGATGGAGGACATTTGATTGTGTGGCTAAGCGAATTCATGCTTGCTGTGAATGGTGAAGTTTCGAATGATGAAAGAAAGCCGATTATCGTCCCACTTCACAAGGGAAAGGGTGATAAAGGTGACCTTACCAATAATAGAACGATTAGCCTACTAAGTACCGTGAACAAAATATTTACCAAAATACTTATTGGGAAGGTCATGAGAATAACTAAGGAAAGGATCTGGGATGTCCAATGTGGATTTATGTGAGGGAGATCATGTGCAGATTAGATATTCAGCTTGGGACAGATCATAAAAAAGGTTTGAGAATAAACAAAAGAGTTTTCTGTGCATTTGTTTATCTGAAAAAAGCTTTCGATGAGGTGAAAAGATCTAAACTTTGAGAAGTTCTGAAAGAGCATGGAGTGAATGGTTGGCTTCTAAAAGCAACAAAGTAATATATGTGACATATAATGGTATTAAAGGGAGTTTAAGAGTAAATGGACAACTGAGCGATTGGTTTTATATTACGCAGGGCGTCAAGCAAGGCTGCGCTATTTCCTCCAGGATGTTCAATATGATTATATGTCACAGGTAAAGTATATAATCCAGGCATTATATACAATCCCTAGGCATTATACAGAATGCCTGGTCATTTCAAGCAAAGTATGTAATGGAATACTTATTTCACATACTGCTTAGGCATTCTATATAATCCCTAGTCATTATATAAAATGCCCGTCACGACTTCGGTAAAGTAAATAAGCTTGATTCTGTGTACAATAATGCAATTAAAGAAGGGTATAAATTGACGAGCACTTATAGAATTCAACACAAATTTATTCGCTATTCCATTATATCATAGCATGCTGAAATAGCACTTTAGTTGAAACTGAACTTTGTTTTTTTCGCATGAACACTTACTTATTGTTTTGATATAATGACATATCTATGTGTCAGCTTTTTTCGATTCATATTCTTATAATTTGAATGCATATTAGGATGACAATAAAAAAAACACTCTTGGATCTCTTGGGTTTGAAAGGCAAATAACGGTATTTTATGGGATTGTAGAAGGCGGACTTTTTGTGATTTCGAACAATATTAAGTACGGTTGTCTAAAAAGTGTTACTTTCACCATTTTCAAACATTTACAAAGACTAATGGCAGCCGCAATGATATATATCTGATACTGAAATTTGGCGAGTACTTTCTTCAAAGATTAAAAATGAAATATTTTGAAAAAGGAAATTAAGAAAAGTATAATTAAATCTGCTAAATCGTGCACAAATCTGAATGAATTTCCGAAATTTTACAGTCCTACGACTTTATTTAACTGTTTAATTCTCGAGGAGGAGCTCTCATTGTCATTCTCAAATTAATACCTTAGTTGTGACCTGAGCACTAACATAAGTAATCCTGTACTGTTACAGAAGAATAGATCTGTGCGAGAAAGGCAAAATTCAAAGCCGATGAGACACAACTAAATATTATTAATTTTTTTTCAATCTGCCTTTCACAATCCCCTTCATTACCGTTATTTACCTTTCGGAACTAAGAAATTCAAATGTTTCTTTTTATGGTCACCCGAATAAATATTTTTCAATTAAATTACGGTTCCTAAGACATCAATTATTGATATGAAGAAATGGTTTCATTGAACTTTACTTTCAAACAGTGCAATTCATAAATAAACAAATTGGTAAAATGTAGCATTTTTGTAAAATAAATGCAATTCTGACAACTCTATATAGGTTATTGAACTGACAGAGCGTATTAATGGATTTTTGAGGTCACTCATTACGAAACTGATGTTCATTTTCAAATTCCATAAATAATAAACCTCATATACTGAAAAAATTTCATTTCACTCCTTACAATTCCGCAAAACTTGATAATGGGGATTTATAGGATCCCAAATTTCGAATCCGTAGTCAGAAGTTTCAAACTCAAAATTATAAATAATTTTTGCAGAGATGTCTAAAATTTACCATGACGTAGAGCTTCACTTGTGACACTTGTGACACTTTGCCTGGACTCTTTTGGGCATTATGTATAATGCCCAGGCAATTTGTGAAATATAGAGTATTACATACTTTACCTGGTCTCTGTTGGGCATTACATACCTGTATATTGCCCAGGCATTATATATAATGCCGGATTATATACTTTACTTGTGACATACACATGGACAAATGTCTAAGAATGGCTCTCTTAGAAGAAGAAGGTATTGATCTCGGGACAGTGAAAGTGCGTGAACTGGCGTTTGCAGATGATAAGATTGTTCCAGCAGAATTAGTCGACGATTTGCAGAAAATGATGAACAGACTAGATAACAGCATGAAGAGCATGAGTTTTAAGATTAACGTGAATAAAACAAAAATTATCGTGTTTAGGAGAAAGGATAAGAAAACATTGCTAGCATTACCTTAAACGAAGAGAAGATACAACTAGTTAATGAGTTCGTGTATCTTGGAAGTTTATTCACAGCTGAGAAAAAGATAGATGCAGACATATCCAGACGTATAAACGTGGATATAAAGATTATCGGCAGTGTACAAGCTATCACTAGAAGTGAAAAATTCAACGAATAAAGCTAAAATTGCAATATATAATTCTGTGTATTCGCCCACTGCGCTGTATGGTAGCGAGACCTCGACGTATCAAGAAAAGTATAGGAGAAAAGTGAACGCAGATGACATGCAGTTCCTGCGGAATATGTGCGGTAAAATGCCAATGGATAAAGTGAGTAATGAGTGGGTTCACAAAGAATGTAGTGTAGAAGACACATTGTTTGACAATAGTGGAAGAAATTTGCTGAGATGGCTTGGTCATGCTGAGAGAATGAATGAAGAACGTTTAACGATTCGAGTGTATTTAGGCAAAGCGAGTAGTAGCGTACCCAGAGGTAGACCGAAGAAAGAATGGGGACGGCGATTTGTCAAGCTCAGCGTAGAAGGCAGTAGTGGGTATAGAGATATGCCTTGTGCGCAGGCACAAGGCATAATGAGTATTATTATAATGGGATAATGGCTATTATTCACTGTTTCCTCCGTTTTTTATCAATCGGAA
Source organism: Melikaiella ostensackeni (assembly GCA_032362435.1). NCBI lineage: Eukaryota > Metazoa > Arthropoda > Insecta > Hymenoptera > Cynipidae > Melikaiella > Melikaiella ostensackeni. The sequence continues at coordinate 11,664 of JAUMHM010054577.1, forward strand.
AGCGATGTCCTCCTTCATTTTTGCACCTGAATGCCACACACATACCTGGCATTTTGAAAATAATGCTAAAAAGAAACATCCCAACACTGCGTTATCACGGTCTAATATAATGCACCTAGCAGACGATACCGCCGGGTATATCTCCACGCGCTCTAGCGACCCTAGCGGCCGCAAGTGTCAGTCGCCGTCCCCATAGTTGGAATGTGTGAATAAGACTCTGAAGCGAAGGGAGATACGGAGGCGTAGAAACACAAGAGCATGCATGAAACGATGTGTGGATGTGACGGAAGCAAAAGATGTATGCTAGTATAGGGATGTGTGGAGGACAATTGTTTATAAGAATAAGAGTGATGCCTGAAACAAAAGACTTTGGATACTAATGGGCCCGCGTGAAGAGATATTCCTAGTGGATTAGTGTAATGGCTTTGTGAAGCTCTTCACATGGGGTCATTGCTAGAGAGATTGATCAACGACCCGTGTCGGAGCGATGTTGTGTAACGAGTGTGTCGTTTGAATGAACAACACATGATGACTTCTAGATTGATCTAAAACCTATCCGTTCTCCTACACATCCCTTACTTACCCTCACCATATAAATTCCTTGATCTGCGGTAGCATAACGAGCCTCTAATCGAACAAGTTATGCTTATTCCGAAAAGGAATTGGCTTAATGGTATAATAATAATAAATAATTATCTTGATTTTTAGAATTGACAAAAAAAGGCCCATTAATTGTTGCAACAAAGTACATAAGAAAGGCCTACGGAGGCGTCCATTAATTACGTATGGCTTTCAAGGAGGGAGTCCTAAACATTTCTTACGTAAGTTTCTTATTTCTAATTATCTCTTTAAAATATGCTAATTGAAACGAGTTTTGGCTGTTAAAATTACTTTTTACACTATTATACACATAACATCATAATTTGTTTTATTAATTTTTATTGTGTAATATTTCAAACTACATAGTCCAAGAAACAGAGAGTTGAGGCTTTAACCATTCTGGAAACCTAGTGTACACCACTGGGATGATTTTGTGTGATAAAAATTGGAAACAAATATTTCCAATATGGTCGGTCACGATGAGATACGTGCGCCTATGTGAGAACTGGGGGAACTAATAGCAACTAATAGCAACTAATAGCTCTAATAGCACCGAAATTATGTCCTTCTAAAAATTGCCCTTCTCATGGAAGTTTGTTGAACATATTTTTTTTTTAAATTTCTTGTTTCTGGTGGATGAGACATGTGTAATCATGAAGATGTGCATTAGCTGTACTTTTTTGTTTTTTATGAATTGAGTTAGAATTTCGTCATTCTAACAGGCAAATGTAAAAAAGGGTCATATTCAGAGGATCATATTCAGAAGGCCATACTTCAAATGCTACTAGAGCTAAACCAATGTTTGTTTTTAGATCTACTCAAAATTGAGTCTTTTTTAATTAACTTAGGAGCAACTTTTGCCGGAGATAGATAGGAGATAAGTTATTCCACGAAAACTATAATTTTTTATTTTGTTGTTAAAATTATTCACTCAAAGCCGGCTTCTCAGGGCCATAACTCCGAAACTTTCAGAGATAAAACATTAGATTTTTGTTTGTTTCAAGGAATATTTCATTTACTTTAATTCTTGTACAGGCACGTAGGACTTCGATTGAACTGGAAAGAAGCAATTTTCAAAAAACTCATTTTTCTCACTTTTTCATTATTTTTCAAAAATATTGAAGGGTTTTAATTCTCATAAGTTATTCAGCTCCGGCAGAATTTTTTTGAATGAAAGAAATACTGGTTTATCAATAAAATTCCCACTTTTAACTTATTTTCATGAAAATATGTTGGTAACCTCCTTAAAGAACAATCAAAAATAGAGTTTTCTCAGAAAGGGCTCACGCGATTTTTTTCTTTTTTGGCTCAGAATGATCGTCAAACATCCCAGAAGTTTAAACAGAAAAAACGGGATATACAAGGCCTTTTGAGTTGAAGTCAGTTCAAACCCACCGTGTCCCGTGTATTCTTTTGAAAATTTTATAAACACCTAAAATTGTTTAAATCATGTGAAAATCCCTCGAAATCCTTTGAATTCCATGTATATCGTACGTTATCTCTTGAAACTACTTTAAAATGATTGAGCTCCCTGGAAATCCCTTGAAATCCTTTGAAAACAGTAGAAATCCCTTAAAATTCTTTGAAATTTCGTCAAATATTTTGAAACCCTTGAAATCATCAAATTCCCATAAAAATACCTTATAATCCTTTAAAATCCGTGGAAATCCCTTAAAATCTTCAAAAATCGGCTAAAATCCTTGAAATTTCGTATAAATATTTATTCTCTTGAAATCCCTTGAAATATTTTAAAATCCATTAAAATTCCTTGAAATCCCTTAAAATCCTTCATAATATTCGACAATCCTTTGGAATCCCGTTAAATCTTTTGAAATCTTGCGAAATCATCGAAAACGTCTAAAATGTCTTAAAATCCATTAAAATCCCTTAAAATCCTTTGAAACATTTTGAAATTTTATGCTATTCCTTCAAATTCCTTAAAATCTTCGAAATTGAATAAAAATTCCCTGATATCCTTCAAAATTCGTGAAAATGCTTTGGTATCTCTTGAAATCCCTTGAAACCCTTTAAAATCTTGTCATTTATTTTGGAATATTTCGTAATTCCCTGAAATCCCTCGAAATCCCTTAAAATCCGTTGTACTCCGCGGAAATAGTTCTTAATTCCTTAAAATCCCTCAGAATTCTTAAAAATCTTTCGAAATCCTTCAGTGTTTCTTGAAATCCCGTAAGATGTCTTAAAATCTGATTGAACTCTTTGAAGTCCCTTGAAATCTTGTAAAATCCCTTTAAAAAATTGAGATTCTCTCTGAAATCGTGCTAGGTAATTTCTTCAAATTCTTGAAATCTTTTGAAGTCCTTTGGAATCTCATGAAATTCTTAAAAAGCTTCAGAAATCTCGTTACATTCAATAAAAATTTTGTAATTCTTTGAAATACTTTTTAGTCCTTTGAAATACTTTGAAATACCTTAAAATCTGTTGAAATCTTTTCAAAACACTGGAAATGTTTCGAATCTTTTGAAATCTCGTTCACAGTGAAAATAATGGATATATGTATTGTTAATATATTAAGTAAGAATGAAAAATCTTACGAAAGAAGGAGGAAACGAGGGGGG
>JAUMHM010054615.1:0-14835 GCA_032362435.1 Melikaiella ostensackeni
ATGATTGTCCTTGTCATCGGTGCTCTCGGAGGTGCTAAACCATCACTGATTCGTAACCTCGAAGCCATACCCGCGTGTCCTTAGGACTCACGAGGGTTTTGCTGGCCCTTCATCGTGATTTCACCGTACCCTGTAGCCGCCCATCTCACGGCTGTAAGGCGTGGCCATTTGTGCGATTTACCGCGGTTCTACTGGGAGCCGGTGTCATTTTCAGGGATGGCAGCCGCTCCCAGGGGGACCCTGCGGTGGTTGTTTGACCAATTTTTTTCTAATTCTTTATATATATATATTTTTTTTTTAATTTCTCGCATTGTAAATATTTCGAATAATCATTGTTTGATGCTCCCCGGCGATGAAATTTTTTTATTTTCAAAAACAGTTAAATTATTGGAAAATAAATATCATGCATGAGAATCGACAACAGGGCAGCTGGTCCGACTCCCTCCCCTCTGCCATGCATCGTGACAATAGGTCCGAAACCGGCTCCAGAAAAAGCAGAATAAATACGCACGCATTTTTCTCGGATTTAACCGCAGTTGTCTCTTTTCACGCTAATGGATTTAACACGTTACTTCTGATGTGTATAACCTGCCTGATATTTATTCCTTAATAATTTAACTATTTTTGAAAAAAAAAAATTTATCGCCGGGAGAGCATCAAAAAATGATTATTTGAGATGTTCACAATGAGAAAAAAAATATCAAAAAAATGTCGACAAAAAGATGTGAACCAGCGGCAGCGTGGTCGCTAGGCAGGCCCTTTACCGCTGCACCAGCGGCGCTTGGTAAAAGTAACCGCGCGCGACTCGGTGGACATTTGGCAGCCGTGGCGACCGTGATTTTCAAACGCTCATAATTCTCAAACAAAGACCCACTTACAAAGAAGCCGGAACACGTGTCTAATCATTTTTGACGTACTATCGATTGATGATAGTCTCATCGAAAAGTCAATGTCGCAGAAGAGGCCTTCCTATTGTTAGTGAACGTGTCCACAGAAACAACTAGGTCTTGATTCCTCGACTCTGACATTGACAATGGTCCTATAAATTGTTTCATAATCATATTCTAAAAGCTCTAAGGCGCATCTTGCTAATTTACTTGTTGCATTTTTTAAATTATGAAGCCATTTTAAGACGATGTGGTCTGTCAAAACTTTAAATAAATATCCTCCTGAATAGGGCCTAAATTTCCTTATTGCCCACACCACACCTAAGCATTCTTTTTCTGAAGCTGAATATATGCACTCTGCTCCATTCAATCCTCTGCTTGCAAGCTCTACTACATAATTTTTACCGTTTATTGAGTTAATACGGCTCCTAAGCCTATATCACTGGCACCAATTTCAATTGGGAATGGACTTTTGGAATCAGGCGATGAAATTAGGGTATTTGTTTAATTCTATTATTAAATTCCTTCTTTTAATTTATCTAAAACAATTTCCAAATGTTTGAGATGCTCTTCAAAACTTTTTGAAGCTACTACGATGTCAACAAGGTAGTAAAACAAATTAGGCTCCAAATATGGTGTTATTATTTTGTCCATCAGGCGCTGGAATGTAGCAGGAGCATTAGCCGAGCCGAATCGCATCCGCTTAAAATGATGCATTCCTTTGTCTGGGACTATAAATGCTGTTATGGGTTTTGATTCATTGTCTAACGGTATTTGATGATCAGCTCAACGAAAATCAATTTTAGACATTTATTTTGCTGACCTCAATGCATCTGAAATTCCTGTCATAAGTGGAATGGGGTATAAATATTTTTTCGTTACTTTATTAACTTTCCTGAAGTCTAAGAAGAACCTATAGTTTCCATCTGGTTCTCATTATCATCACTATTGGATTCAATTAATCACTGTTGGATGGTCATATTGTTTTTTCTGCTAACAATATATCTATTTCTTGATACATAAACTTTGGGAGACACATGATAATAATGCTGCCTGATTGTTTCATGACCCTGTACATCTATTTTGTGCTAAGTTAAATGGGTTGGTCTTAATTCTCCTCCCGGATGTACGGCTTTTTTAAAATTCAATTCCGCCAATTGCCATTATATGATTTCCTAATCGCAAAAAAATTTTCAATCGAAGAATTATTTTTGTCCTCTTTTCTATCTTTATTCTTCTTAAAATTATTCGTAGTCGTGTTATTTTTGCCCTCTGTTTAACGAAACATATTCTACCTGCACTTTTTCCAATAAAATTTCACATGTTTCAATATAATCTTATTTAATTCTCAAATACAAATAAAGAAATTCAATATATCAATTACAATCTATTTTTAAATAAGTGCATACTTGCAATTTGCAACCAAATTTCTTTATTCACTGACCACCCTCTCGATTTTTGGAGGAGTTTAAGACTTCAAGGATTTTGTGGGTTTTTACGTTCGGCGCCAAGATTGTGATTGGGGGACGTACTAAGGATGGGTAAAGGATGTGACATATCGAGAGAGAGAGAGAGAGAGAGAGAGAGAGAGAAAGAGAGGAGCGAAGTTAAGAATGTGAAAACCAATAAGTATTACCAAACTGAATTTATTCAGTAACTTAAAAGGTTTGCGGGACCTGCTGGCCCCCGAGCAATGCTAAATCTTGTCGGCGTATTTGCTCGAGAGCAGGTGTTGTTGGGATTCGGTTGAGTCTTGGGAAAAGCGTAAAGTGGGGCGTTTCCCCACTCCTTGGTCTGGCCCACAGGGCCCTGGGGTTCTTATAACTTCGTTCTAAATTCAGAATTGAATACTTTGATATTATAAATTTTTTGAAAATGACCAATATTTCCAATAAATAATTTTAGAAACATTTATTTATAATTGCGCAATATTTGACCATTCTTTTAGAATAAACACTTAGAGAATGTAGTTTTAAAAATCACACGACTTTCAATTGAAGCATTTAGCATTTTTGGTGTAAGATAACTGAACATTCAAATCGTAAAAAATTTCCAAAGTATGAAATTTTCAACTTTGTACGCTGTACAATTACAGTTGTTCCATGTGGTAAATGTCATTTTTGCTTTTATAAGTGAATTTGTTGAATTTCAAGAAGTATAATTCACAATTTGCCTATTATCAATTTCGAACGATACAAATTAAAGTATAAAGTTCAAATTGCAAGGATTCCAGCACAAAAAAAAGTTCTAATTTCTTCATTCTAACTTTAGAAGTGTGCAGTTTGCGGACGCCTTTTTCTGGTCTCATCGAGAAAAAGAGCAAGGTTTGCTGCTCCAGATGAATCCTGATAAATCCTACTAAGGTTAATGGAGCGGTTTAAAATAAATATTTCGAAATATGTAGGGTCGCTCAAATCTCCATTAGGCTTCAATGAATAGAAATCAGGGTTTTAAAAAAGAACTTTGTAAAGTTTCCTGCACCCCGGAAGGGGTTTCGCTGTGCCTTATGTCCAATGATAATTTTTTGAGACTGGAGGGTAGGTTGTTCACGAAATCAACTTTTTCAAATAAGTTGTAATGACAAGGGCTAATATAGATCCTTTTGCAGAAAAAATAACCTGTGCAAAACTTGGGACCGAACTATAGGACGCTGGTGGCTGACCGTGCCACTTCGCGCATTGAGTGCTTTAGTCTTTTTCTATGATGGTTAGGGAAATTCAATCCGAATTACGGGGGTGAGGATCACATTTGCTGAGTAATAATATATCTATTTAGAATCTTGATTTAAAATTTGGAGCAAAAAAATAACGATGACAAGTGATTATAAGTACGTTTATAACCACTCGAAACAAAGGTTTTCGAATAGGTACTAAAACAAAGCTTAATACTAAATGTAAGTTTCTAGATCTCAGTACTGAAAAGCACTTTCTTGGTGGGTTTCAATAGCCAAAGCTAAATACTGAATCTAAGTACTAGATCTCAGTACTAAAAAGTACTTTTTTGACGGGTTTCGGATGATTTTTTATGTGGCCTTGAATGACTTGGACTAATGCTTGTCGATGACCCCCTTTTTGGGGGGAGAACATCATTGGCCCCCTTGGCCAAAAGCAACTCTTTTTTCCACTGCGTCGTTCATTACTTGCAGGCATTTGACGACTCTATTGGCTCAAATACAGTCTTTTATCATAGACCGAGCTTTTGGGTCTCCGGACAAAAACGATGTGTCGATGTCCATCCCGTTGAAAAATTTTTATGTGTTCCTTGTCACGAAGCTGGATAGGTCCCGTCGACTAATCAACGAATCGTCTTTATTCATTTTCACGCTGAGTCTAAACCAATTTCCACTTAAAAAGGCTTGTACATCTCTGTTTCTTCCTGATTATGTTTTGAAGATGAGTCCCAAGTATTTAGAGACTAAAATGAAAAAAAAATTGTTCAGGACTTTTTTGAAAAAACTCAATTTTTAGGTTTTTTTCCAATTTTTTAGTATATTTTGGTGAAATTTTATAGAAAGAGACACTGTGTTTGCTGAATTTCTTTCATTTTCTGTTCTAAAGTAAGAACTTTGTTTGCAACATCGTGCGATATCTCGACACTCAAAAATGCTGAAATTAAGTGAAAAAACGGAGTTTTTTGGTAATTTCTCAATTGAAGAGCATTTAGCGCCTGAAGTAATTACAAAAAAAAAACTAAAGTGTATAAAATTATCTGTAAATAAAGGGGAAAACATTTTATCTTTCATAGTTCACGATATATGACTTTCAGAAGTCAGCTTTTAGTTAGACGAATATTTTTCTTTTCATTTCCTGTGAAATATCACCTTTCATGTGCAATTTAGGAAAAAGTTGTTTATAAATGGATTGGAGAAGACTCAATTTCCAACAAATCTGAGAAAAACGATGTTCTGGCATTATTAAGCTTCAAGGTATGGCGTCCCAAAAAATACACTTTTTATTGAATATTAAGCGTTTTTTGAAATATCTTGTTTTTCTGGAATTCTTCGTTAAAATGTGACATTCGTTTGTTTTAAAAATAATTTCAAGGCTAGATATAATAGTTCCTTGTGATCTAAAATGAAAAATATGACGCTTTTATCATCATTTCGAAGATCCGTATAACTCACGATGAAAATCAAAAGAAGGTTTGTTTACTCTGCTTTGGGAAAAGCAAAATTATGATTAATTTTTTTAAAAATGTTGAAATTGCTATCAAAGAGCTGATTGATTACGATGACGAAGACGAAATGCTATGAACGTTCATCTGTAATAGTTGTAAAAGGCATATTTGTCGCATGGAAAATGGTATAGATAATACAGAGCGTTTGTCAAACTTTAATCAATTCCCACCATTCGGAATATCTACCAGATGAAGCAGTTTACTTTGCAACTGTCGTGTATGCAACATTGCTAGGACAAAATTTTAAATTTATTGAAGGGTCATGTACTGCCTCATCGAAAAAGTCTTCTGGAAAACATTGCGAATATTAACACAGGTAAATAACGTTGCCGAAATTGATTCCAATCGTTATATATTTTCAGAGTAAACTTGTTTATTCTTTGGGTATAAATTTTCTATCCTCAATTTTAATTACTATATGTTAATTCCATCGTCAATTCGAAATGTTCCGGATAGCCTAAATCTGAGAAACGGTGCAGCTTTCGCTTCCCTATATCAGACAAGGGAAAGGTCACAAGTGCAACCTGTTTACCCGTTTAGATAATTTGATTCAATTCGTAGAAAAATCGTCTTCAAAATCACGATATCAACTAACTTCGGTACTATTAATGGAAAAACCCACGGTAGAAGGAAGATTTGAAATAAATATTAATTTAGTCCTCTCTCAACGCAATGGTGGTTCAGCCATAAAATTTTTTTTAAATCATCAGAATAAAAGTCAAAAAATTTCACTACTCTCCGTTGGCAATATGCTGATTATACAATTTTAATTGAATTTGAGTCAGAAAACAACAGTCGGGATTATTTCAGACCTTCGTACCGCTACGCAAAATAGGAAGCTCATTGCACCCAATCTAAAAGCGAAACTATCAGCTGAAAATCATTGTCTTGATGATTATTTCATTGATGAAAATTGAAGATTTGTTAATATCTAGGCCGCAGGGCGATCTTCTCCTACAGATGTCGTGATTCATTGCAATAATTTGTAGGAGTTAGTCGACTGCGTTGATGAAATGAGACAGTCTTCTGAAGTTCATGTTAAATTTGTGATTGATGGAGGAAGCGGCCTTCTGATGCTGTGTATGTCTATTCAGTCAGATAAATCAAATGAACAGTGAAAAGGCGTTCATCGGCGACATGACCATGGAGTAGCAGTGAAAAGATTGAAAGATTCTGGTGTTAAGAATACATTTCATATTTGGAATCGCTGAAAGTTTCCAGGAGAATTATGAGAACATTTCGCAGTTATAGTTCAAAATCGACAGTAATCAATTTGGTAGGATCATTGCAGCTGATCTTAAACTTACGAATATTATGGCTGGAATCATGTCACACAGTAGCTTACATCTCTACCCAGGTGTTACGGAAAGAAAAACGAGCTCAGTGCGAATGGTACTTCAAGGCCGATAGGCAACATCAATCAAAATCACATGGATTGGCAAGCAGTAAGTCCCTTACCAAATAAGGCCAAGGATTATAAAATCTGTGTCCACCCAGCGATTATCATCGGCAGTGGAGATACGACACTTTTGGAAATAATCACACTTCTTGAGCTACACTTGATGCTAGGTGTCGTGAATACTTCATTCACATATATGTTGACTCAATTTGAAGAGACAACCTTAAAATGGGCTAAAGCATGTAACGCTGAGCGTGAAGCAACTCATGGAAGTTCAGCTTTTGATGGGAATTCTCGTAAAAAGCTACTGGATCGAGTTGACTCGTTGCGTGCCAATTGCCCCATGGATTGTTTAAAATTTGTGAGAGCTTTCAATGACCTCCACTTAATGGTAAAAGCTTGTTATGGAGTAATCTTGGATCCAATTTTTAAAATTTCATTACTGAATTCAAAGAGAGATATCTAGATTTGGAAATCTCAACCACTCCCAAAGTTCATGCTGTATTTTATCTCGTAGCAGAATTTTGCGACCTAAAGCAGATGCGTTTGAGCTTTCTTAGCGAGCAAGCTATAGAGTCAGTACCCTTTGAACTCAGAGTAGTTTGGCAGAGATTTTAGGTCCACAAAAATCATCCGGAATAATCCGAACGATTATTAAGAGCGATTTGTGAATTCAATGGTCTTCATGTTTGAAACGAAATTATGTTTAGCCGTGTCACTGAATCTTTCTAAATGTTATACTATTACAGTTTTTCTTAGACACTTAGATTGTTGAATAATTGTCGGATTTATGGTCGTTTGCGACCAATTTTTATTTATGTTAACTATATAATTAATAGAAAATTATAATTTTAAGTTACCCCAAACGTATCACTAAAAACTGTATCAGTTATTTAGCAGGTGCCTACGTCTTGCAAATTTTGTTGTAGAATTTATCGAAAACAATATCTTTCGAAAAAAGCTTAATGTTCAATAAAAAGTGTCTTACTTGGGATTCGGGATCTAATCCATTTATAGACAACTTTGACCTAAAATGCATATGAAAGAACATTTTTGATAGGAAATGAAAATAAAAATATTCTTTCAACTAAAAACTGACTTCCGAAGGTCATGTCTCGTGAACTATTGAAGATACAATATTCTAATTTTCTTTAATTCACAGATAATTTTATACACTTTAATTATCCTCCCAACAGCTTTAGGCGTCCGATGCTCTGAAATAAAGAAATCACAAAAAAACTCAATTTTTTAAGTGAGAATTGGTTTAGGCTAGGCGTGTTTCAATACAGGACGTAATTTAGGATTTTCTTCTCCTTTTTTGTTGTAGACGTCGTGTACCACTTTCTGTTCACAATCAAATGATTTCAATGATATGTGGTTACTATTTACCTTTGGGATACCAACGAAGAAAGTTAGTAACCATCTTTTTTATACCAACGAATATCTTATTAGCCTGGCATTTTCCGATGAAGAAATATAATTTGGTTGTAAGCAGAAAATGGTACACAACGTCAACAATAAAAAAGATCACGTTCTGAATTCAAAGAAATGAAGGCACTCGTTGTTCAGTCCACGGGACCTATTCAGCTTCGTCCAAAGAACACAGGAAATTTCTTCAACTGGATAGGCTTCCGCACATCTTCTTCGTCCGAAGACCCAAAAACTTGTTCTTTGATTGAAGACTATATTGAAGTTAATACAGTCGTCAAAAGCCCGCAGGCAATAAGGGACGTGGCAAAAAGAAGAGTTGCTTTGGCTAAGAACGTGAATGATGTTTTCATCAAAAAAGGGGATCATTGAGAAGCATTAGTCCAAGTCATTCAGGACCACATAAATAAGTGTCTGAAACTCACTAAAAAAGTGCTTTTTTGTACAAGATTTATTATCGAACGCATTAAAACGTGGTCAAAATTACGTCCGTTCATCCCAATAACTCACTTACGCACTTGTCGCAACTACCGAATGCTAAAGACTCAATATTTTGACTTGACTCCAACACTCATAGTTTGAGGGCATCAGCGGTGCTGAACTAAGGTCAATATCAACTGTGGTTGTGCCAATGATATATATCGTGCACTTCTTGAAATGTCAGAACGCTAAGCGCTCAAAATCAGTTCATAAGATATTTCTAGGTAGCAATGAGAGCAAAAACGACGACAAAATAAGAATCACGAATCAAAACGTGGTCACCTTATCCCGATAATTCACACAAGGTGCTTCTCGTAGCGGCCGAACGCTAAGCACTCAATGTTTTACCTTGACTGCAAAACTCACAGTTTGAAGGCAGTAACGGTGCTGAACTAAGTTCATTACCAATGGCGATTGTGCCAATGATAGATGTCACGTGCTTGCTAAAATCGCTTAACTTCTTCGTCTCTTGCAGTTATCACTGAAACGAGATCATTAGCGAAGCCCAATACTAGCTTGATATCCTTCAAGAGATCTTATATAAGGACACCGTCATACACGACTTTCCAAAGATCAGTCCTAAAGGCCGATCTTTGTACCACTCCTGCGGTGACCTCCTTGCTTCACGGTCAGCCTTCTTCTCATGTGTCAGCTTTAGAGTAAGGTCTTGTGCTAATTTGCAGCACCTCAAGTTCCCCTGCATGGTTACTGCCCTAGCATCTTCGTATTTTTCGGCTTTCCAGCTTCCAAGGAGACTGCGCACCTGTATAAGTCAGGGACATGGTCCTTATTACTCCCATCTTTCCTTTCCGTAGCCTTACACTCCGTGGCTAGATGTCCGTAGTCGTGGCTTCTCTCTGGATGTCTCTGACCTCTTCAACTCACGTCAAGTTCTACAAGTAAATCGCCCAGCCGTGTTTCTCTGATGGATTCGACTTTAATGTCCATCTCTTCCCATGTTACTTCCTTTCTGGTGTCCCTGAGAACGTTCGCGTACTTCTTACCCTGAGCAGGCCTAATTGGCCTTCATTCTGATCGGCTTGACCACTTTCTTGCTCCCATCCTGTTTTTGAAAATGGTTCCCGGTCTCTGGTACTTTGTGTGGTCTCTTGCGATAACCTGGAGGTTTTTCCTCGCACTCTTCAACTTTTTCCTACAGCAATTAATCCGGTCTAGGTCGTTCGGCATATCCTCTAAATTATATGAGATATCTTTCTACTAATTTTTGTATTTTTTGCAAAAGGTCTTCAGATTTTGCACTCTAGCCCAGACCCTTCGTAGGAACATTTTTTTCTATTTCTCTTCTTCTGCACTCAGTTCCACAAGCCTTGCCTTATGCTTTGTAATGCCTGATATAGGCTGGTCCTTTGCTAAAACCTCTTGCTCGATCTTCTGGTTTTCATTAATCTGCTGGATTTTATCTCCCACGCTTTCTGTCTTCTGATTTATATTTTCGAACTCCATATTTGAACCCACGACCAGCTAGGGAAGTGTACGGTCAGCCTCCGCAGAGTCCCGCATGGAGAGGTAAGGTCTCAATACTCTGGGAGGCGGCCTGGTATCCTAGAAACACTGTATAGAACATCACTCCCTGATGCCATGCTTCCTTCAGCAAGATTGTTCACGCCTTGGCTTGGGGGTATTTCCTTCGAGATCAAGCCTGGACATTTGTCCGCGATTATTTATAGTTGTGTAACCGTATTCAGCAGAAGCTCTTTGTACAGAGCCCCTCCATAAGCAGCCCGAGGACGCGCTCAATAGCTACCACAAACGCAAAGCACTCAGTCATGTTAAATCAAGTTTAGTTTGTAGATGCATAATCCGAGAACTACCAATTAACTTTTTTACGCTTGATAAATTATCCCAATGTATACTCCTTCTGGTGTAGTATTGACAATGTGATTTGATAATATTTGATTAATTAGTTCGAATAAGTATTTACGCACTAGATGATGTTCAACTGAGAGCATTTTGTGTTAGCATGATCCGAAAACTTCCGCTCATTTCTTCTTATATATTTGAACTACCCCTAGACACACTTCCTTTGGTTTTGTTTTGATGACGTGCTTGATAAGGCCTGATTGAACAGCCAAAATAAAAGTGTATACTTACGCTCTAGGTGACGTTTAATCAAGTTCAGTTTAGGTTAGCATCATCCTAAAACAACCAGTAAATTTTTTATAGTAATCTAACAACCCCCATACATATGCCCTTCAATGTAGCGTTGACGACATGGTTGATAAGACCTGGTTAATTAGTCTCATTAAGTGCTTTCGCATTCGGCGATGTTCAAACAAGTTTAGTTTGTGTTAGCATGATCTACAAACTACCGATTAATTTTTTCACGGTTTCTCAACAAACCACAAACATACACCTCCTGATGTAGCCCTGACAACGTGGTTGATAAGACCTGATTAATGAGTCCGAATAATTCCTTTTGCCCCGGTTGATGTTTACTCTGCTGAAAATGCCTATTCAGAAGTTAATAGAGGCTCAATGGATTTAGGTTTCTAATAACTCCAAATACCTCATTAATAGGGTTTTGTTTCAGGTTTCTAACAGGTTTTCTTCCGGTGCTTCTTTGGTGGCTAATAGGACTTGATTTTTTTATATGTATTAGGCCTACATGACTTCTCTATTAGGTTTTAATAGCATTGAAATCGGTTTTTCAAGTCGGTATCTACTTGGAATATAGAAGGGGCGTAGTGATTTCCAATTGGTTTTCTGCATGATATTCATTCGGAACATCTTAGGCTTCCAAGAGGTTCAGATTACGTTTAATTTCGGGGTGTATTCGTCTTGAACAGTACCCCTTATCGGTTCTAATGATATTTTTTAGTTACTTCTATTCGGCATTTGAAAGGTCCTTAGTAATTGTTTCAAAAATGTTCGAATTTGCTTTCTATTTGGAGCTCATGAAGTTTTTAAAAGGTTCCAAATAGGTCTCGTTTGGACGGTATTCGGCCGCAAATGCTATTTTAGTAGGGTCTAATAGGTGGCAAATGGAATTTGTAGTAGGTTTCGATTTGATTTCTCTTTGGAACTTATAAAGTTTTCGAAAGGTTCCAAATAGGTCTCGTTTAGTGTGTATTCGGTCGCAAATGCAATCTTTGTAGGGCCTAATAGGCGAAAAATTGGATTTGTATGAGGATTTAATATGATTTCTATTTACAGCATATTAATTTTTTAAAGGTTCCAAATAGTTCTCGTTTAGTGTGTATTCGTTCGCAAGTGCTATCCTCGTAGGGCCTCATAGGCGACAAATCGAGTTTGTAGCAGGTTTTAATTTCCTTTCTATTTGTCGCTCATTAAGTTTTTAAATGGTTCCAAACAGGTCTCGTTTTTGAATTTAACGTAATATTGCGCTTAATTAACGCTTTTCGAACGTTTTTTTCATTAATAATCATCAATCGGTAATTTAACAATACCCAGTCATTTGTTAACAACGCGAAAGTATGTTGAGGTATCTAGAATTCAAAAACTTTCCAAGTAACGTCATAAAAATTCTTATTATTTTAGGGTTTGATGAAAAATAATGAAATAATAAGGAGATATTTTGTTAGAAACACATACTTCACTAAAAGATCTATTTTAATGAAATATTAGTTTAAAAAAATTACTCAAATTTTAATTTTTTTAAACTTTTATTTCATGAAAAGAGGTTTTTCAATTGCATATGTGTGACTGAAATTTTCGTGTTTTTCCTTCATTATTTTTATCACAAAAAAAAGAGGAAAAAAGCCTTTTCGAAACTAGCGCCAATGTATCCATCCAAAACTATGTGATCATTGAGTAACCATTTTGACAGTTGTTCAATGATCATGGTGGTTTTGTTACTCTTCTATTTGCATTGCGCTTCACCCCCGTGGTTCCGCACCTCTGTCGTCATCCCTGTTCGAAATCTGTGAGGGAAAAATTGAACACTTTTCAGTTAAATGCAGTCAAATTTTTAACAACTCTGGTAAAAAGTATTTAAAATTTCAAAGCTCAGAATTGATAAAATTAACAATCGAATAGTAACAAATTTTAAATACTAGAAAATGGGTGTCCTCATATTAAGCAGCGGCAGTGTATTTTCAATATATTTTTTTCTCATAAAATATAATTTTTGACTGCTTTTGGGAAGTTAAAGGTCTTTAAAATGAACATTGCCCCGTCAAGTTTCATCGAATTCTTTTCAATTCAAAATGACTCAAAACTGCATTAGGTGACATTAATAATGCACATTTATCACTTTTGATGAATTACAGTCGCTTTTTGGGTTAGGAAGTATTCATTTTTGTGCACTATTCCTGTTTAAATAGGTCACTTTTTTCAATTAAATTATGCTGTGACAGCTCTGCGTCATTAGATATGCAGTGCTCAGACACAGTCACTTTTAGTCACTCTCTTTTAGTCAAATCACTTTTTAGTCACTGCTTCAAGATAAAGTCACAATAGTCACTTTTTTAAATGAACAGATCACTTTACTCACTTTTCTTCCAATAAATAGAAACAGAGACCCAATGGCTAACCACTGTTAAATTCAGGTCTCTACCTATTTCTGCATTTTTTTATTTATTTGAATTCACCCTGAAATGTTTGGAATTCCCTTGAAATACAATCTTTTTCGGATTTTCAATTTTTTTTTTACTTCACCTTGAACACTTTTCAATTCAGCTGCAACTGTTATGAATTCTATCAAATTCTTTTTCACCGGTTCTATTTTCTCCCATTCATCAGAATTCAACAGATTGTTTTTTCAATTTGAAAAAAATGTTTTCAATTCACTTCACTTCTTCCACATTCATCCTGAATTCTCATGAATTTAATCGAATTATCTGAAATTCCCTTGAACTCTTCTTCATTCGTTCCAATTTTACTGAAATCAGTGGAATATTCTGGATTTTTTAAATTCATTTATAATTCAACCAGAATTTTAATTCACTTATCCTGAATTTTTTAAAATTGTTTTGAGAGAGAGGCTTTGGTGAAATTTATAAGAATTTGAGTAAACTGCAAAAAAAATTTTAAATAAAGAAATGTGTGTGCTGAAGCGTTAGAAACTTAAATAAATTGAAAAAATCAAAAAATAAAGAAAAATCAATTAATAGAATAAAATTCGAATTAATTTAGAGGAGTTGAAGGAAAATTGGAAGAATGTGACAAAATTGATTAAAAGTCAACATAAATTTTCGAAAAATTGAAGTGTATTGCAAAAAATTCAAAAATATTTTTATAAAATTCATTAAACTTGGCGTAAATTTAGAAAAATGCAAAGGAATTCGAAAGAATGTGTTGAAATGCCTATAAATTCAAAAAGAGTTTAAAAGGCTTTAGGATGAAATCAAATTTTTTGTTTCATTCAAACAAATGTTATTTCATTCAAACAAATCCATTCAATTGTGTAGAATTGAATGAATTCAGTTGAATTGAAGAGAAATGGTTGCACAATTTAGTTAATACCTTTTTTCGTTTCATTTCACTAATTTCGTCGATATTTTCCGAGATGTCGTCGATATTTTCCGAGGAAACTAGGCTCGAATTTGCATTTCTTAACAGGCGTTTAGGCCTGAACGAAGCCCTTCTTTCCTTTAACATTTTTTGAAGCTCTTTCTTCGAATCTGTAATTTATTGATTTTTCAATACTTTTCAAATTCAATACATACATTTTGAAGGGTGGTAGTACAGAAGTAGATATTATATATCAGACATTTTTTTACTCAAAGACTACGCTGAAAAGAAGAAAATTATTACTCACTTTTTCAATACGCGACTGAAATAAAATAATTAGTACCATCATTATAATTATACATTTACTCACCAGCAAAAAATGCCACTTTCACCTCACAATAAGATAATTTCTCGACGAACGATAAATCGCACATCATTTTAAACTTTTTTTTCCACGAAGTCCATGCGGCTCAACTGTTAAAATCTCGCGAAGCAAAGTTTGTGAAGAGCGAGGACCGAGAACTTTCGACGCGAAGCAAGTGAAAACAAACCAAGCCAAACCTCTGCAGCCGGAGAGAAATGCGTGCGCACAATTTCGCTGAGGTATATTTCGTTCGCGTGCCGAAAGAAAGGGCGAAAGAAAGGGTTTCATCTTTGACGTCACAGTATGTGCGCTCTGTTATACGTTTACGTTTATCGGTCCTATTTTCAGAAGAACCTTAGCGATACTCGCAGGAACGCCGGCGACATATGCTTGAAGAAAGTAGTACCAATAATTAAGAATTTTTATTATACAGGGTGCGCCATCTAGATGTATCCGATTTCAACATCGAATAACTCCGCCATTTTTGAACCGATTTTCGAAAATAAACCGGATTCTTTTAGGATATTTTATGCCATTTATTCCAAACCAGATTTAGAATACAACGTCGATTAAATGACCCCCCCTTATTCAATACGCAAAAAGCAGCTCTTTTGCGGGCATTCTGCATAACATTGGCCAGCATTTCGGGCTTTATAGCGGCAATTTCA
>JAUMHM010054633.1:0-14834 GCA_032362435.1 Melikaiella ostensackeni
AACCGATCATTCAAGCTGGTACCGTTACTCTTGGCTGCTGCATCGAAAACGAGGCGGGGTTTCTCCGGCTTCTGAGGATGAATCACTGGAAAGTGTGGCAAATACCCCGTCCTCGGGTTTCTTTTAGATGCTTCTTCTTCAGTCAAGAGTACGGCATATCCCTTCTCCTGATACTCTTTGTACTTGGCGTTATACTTTTCTTTCAGAGCCAAGTTTTTGGACAGCCTCGTCTCGACGAATCGATGTCTTTTCTCTGCTGCCTTTCGACTCTCAGGAAGTACATCGTTATCTCTTTTCCATAAGAGACCAACTTCCCAATGATCACCTACCCGTTTGGCCGTCCTGTCGAGTATGTCCACAGCTCTTTGATCTTCTTTTGAACGAAGTGTCTGCATTACAGGTGTCACTCCGAAGCCTTCGGTACTCCAGAATTTCCGAAGAAGTTCGCCCATTTCCCATTCTTCTTCGCTCCTATGAATTGAAAGAATGTAGTTTTCGTCCACTCGGCCATCAAGGTACTTCCCGTGTAGTAACCATCCTAATGCGGTGAGTGAAGCCTCTGCGGTGCCAGGTCGTCCAACTACAGTTTTTTGTACTCTTATCAAATGTGAGTGATCCTCTCCTATTAACAGCTTTGGTTCCGCCCGTTCCATATCAGGGATGTTTAAACCTTTGACATGATCCCATGCTTTCATGTCTGCTGTTATAGATTGGCGAGGAAGTTTCACCCTTTTTATAGTACGTACCTCTGTTAGTTGGAAGTATTTATTTGTCGTGCCCTTGACCCTGCGGTGTTTGTTACCACCGTCATTCTTTAGGGGATTATTAAAGAGAATTTTTCAGGGTAAGAAATCACAGAGAAATTACAAACGTTGGTGCCTTGTGGTTGTTTTTTTCGATTTTTTGGTCATTTTCAATAAAGGATGGTGGGTTTCAAAGTTTCTTCCGGAATTGTTTGCCCTCACTTTTATTCGAGGGATTATTGAAGAGTTTTGTTCAGAATATAAAATCAGCTAAAATTGACAAACTTTAAGCTTTTTTGGACAATTTTCTGATTATTGGAAAATCATTTATCATGAGGGGTCGTTTTTAGGCGGTTCGCGTGGTTTCTTACCACCGTCATTCTCCGGGGATTCACAAATGAGAATTTTTTGGTGTAAAAAATCACCAAAAATTTACAAATTTCAATGTCTTTTGGTTGCTTTTTCGATTTTTTTGTCATTTACAGTAGGGGTGGTTTTTCAAGGGTGCGTTCTGGAATTCGAATCGTCGCAAATGTTGTTCTGGAGATGAATCTTTCGGTTGGAGTAATTGTTTTGCTGAATAAATGTGAGCTTTGTCAATTATGCATCTGCTCATACAAAAATTATGTTAAAGGTTGTTCCTCACCTCCTAAATTAAAAATTCCGATATATTTTTGTATATATTGCATTTCTAAGTCGCCGCAAACGTTATGGTAAACGTTATGGTATGGGGTAGAACGTTATGGTAATTTTACCAAAGGCTTTTCTAGTGTGTGAACACAAAACGTAGTTACCATAGTTACGTAGTTACCTACCTTATGATTCAGGTCTTTCTAGAAAATTGCAATATCGATTGGGTATAACCTTTCAAACAAGAATTTTCCTTTTTATACCCATAGCATAGAAAAACAAAAGATAAAATTTGTTGTAATTAACTTTTCAAAGGGTTAAAAGTTAGGCACTAACTGCTGTTACAAAATTTGCCGTCAGGCTAACCCACTCAAGTACATATAGTAGTGTTAGGGCTAGAGTTACGGAAAATGCCGTCACTTTAGCCCTAAACGAGCTGGAAATGGGTTGGTCTTACGGAAAATTCCGTATCGGTAGACAGTTCGTAAAATTTAACCGTATTTCTTCGAAAGTTTCATCAGTGTTAGCACTGTAAAACGCTAATCAATGAAAATTTTCATTGTTCAAAATGAGATTCAACAAATTTCACATCAATGGTTTTCTGTGAGGAGAAGCTCTGACGTCACGATGACTGCAGTGTGAAATAAAACAGTATTAAGAAAATCAGAGTAGAATCAATAAAAAGAAACATAAATAAAAAGTTCAAGATTCCATCTTTTATTACTGATGTACACTTTTGCAGAAAATTATACTCTTAATGAAGTGACCAACTTGCATTTTTTCCATTAGTCAGTTCATCCGAAGATCAATAAGTAATATATCAGGGAATTAAATAACTGGTCAATTATCAGTAAGCATTTTTAATGACCTACAATTATACACAGAAAAAGGCATTACTTTATTTCAACCTAATTTTGTTACACCTTATATTAATTCCGTTCGAGATTTTCGGATATTTTCAGTAAAAACTTCTTTAAAATACACTTCCTTGTGAGAAGATAATAACACATCCATGAAGACGATCATCGATGTACTTTATAAGCAATTCACAAATGAAAACAACGATAGAAAAAGAGCATCCGAAAGTGATAAAGAAAATCAGCGGAGTGAGAATGCTGACTGATTCAGCCTCGTCTGGTTCTGATCGGCTTGACTTTTTTTCAGAAGGCAGAAATTGTTTCTTCCAATGATAAATCAGACCAGACTGTATTAGCCTTTGTATAATGGCGTCGACTTGCCGGATGTACGGTGAATTCGGTTCAAAATGCATAACCTTATGACTAGAAAATACGGGATCCTTCACGATTTTCATCACAGAATCATTGTTTGCATCTTTGTGTTCTTTAATTGCAGTCAACGCTCTCGATTCTCTAAGAATGCAAGCAACATTCTTGCCCTGCACCAACATTTCAATGCATTCTTCATGCTTCAACACAATGTTGGATTTATGAGCCAGTGCTTGAATAACTGGATCACTTTGTTTCTTCATCAGATATACAGTGGTTTGTACCGTCGTCGGAATGAGATTCGTCATATTTAACTCTTCTAGTGTGTCAATAGTCTTCTCTGTCTTTTTCGTCAGTTTCGTATCGGTTAGCATTGCGAAGAGATTGGAAGAGAATATCGAGAATGCAATGAGAATTGAGAGGAATGCAATCCTTTCCGCTAATCTAGAAGGTTCACGAGGTACTGAAAATCCTAAACTTACTCGTAGAATCTCAAACCAGGGCCAAACATCTTTGTCAAATTTCAGCAAGATGGTAATGATCCAGATGAAGAAAACTAGTAAAACCAAGTAAATCCATTTCGTCGTAGGAGATGCGGTGTAAGTCTTGGCTGTTAGAATTGGTACCAAAGCGTAGATTAGTGCTGATCCAGTACTTTTGCTGCTTAGACTTTGTCTTTCGCAGTGAGGCAACATCACTCCCTGGTTAGTAATGAAGCGGATTTTCTTGTTTCCAAGTAAATATTCGAAACCACTTCTTTTGCTTTCGTCATCGCAGTCCAAGTTACCAAACCATTCCTCTTGAGATGGAACTTCAGATAATCTAAAGTTCATTTTTTTCGAAATGGCTTTCGCGACCAGAGCATCAGGTCTCGAAACTTCAATGGGATATCCTGAAGAATTGCGCTTCACGGAAACGTAGGGTAACATATGAAAGGATCCGACTTTCATTCCAAAACTGTTTAAATCCAGCAATTTATTTGGAAAAAGTTTGATTTTCTTCGTGTACTCTAGCTTTGTGTAGATTTTATTGAATGGATTGAAATGATATACCATCGTGATAAGTTGAACTTGATTCTGAAGCGGGCCACTATTTTTAACTCGTTTTTCTGCAATCTCAAGAATAGTAAAGTCGAGAAAATAGTTAGACCACATGTTGTGGAGTAACGCTCTGTAACTGACTTTTCCTTTCTTTGGTAAAGCAATCATCAAACACTTTGGTCGAGTTTTTGGTGTTGATAACTGATTCAAAAAGTCTGTTGTGTCAGTGATTTCTAATTTTTCTAAGTTTTCCTTTAGGAATGGAATCGTGATTAGCAAAGTTCTTTCAAGGCTTTGATAGAATATGCTTGGAGTGTTGATTCGAGCTTCGCGAGTGGTAGAATTACGTAAACTGAATACCTGACTCGGAATCTCCTGCTGGATTTTTCTGACGATATGAGAAATTCTCTTGTCGTGGATTTTCGCGTTTTCACTGACGATCATCACAGTTTGGAAAACTTCCTTGTCTATTTTAATATTCTTGATGAGACGTTCCACCCATTTCTCCTCATTTGACATTCCGGGAACATTCAGAATAAAGAATACGAGAAGAGCAGCGACGCTTCTGAAATTTATGTTGAGTAGCATTTTGAAAAAAAAAATTTCTATGCTTGTTCTGCGATGTGAGTATTTAATGATTTTTTAGAATGCGAATCGACCTCACTTCGATTTAGAAGCAGACTGATTTTACCAAACGTTCCCATAGTAACTGTGCGAACACAATACGCTGCGCAATTTTCTAAAGTGAATTATAGCTTTGTAAAAGAAGAACTGTACTGCAATCTCTGAAAATCTCAACAGAATATTCGCTTTACATTATGAGATTGCACTTTCATCACAAATGTACACCTTTGCAGAAAAATATACAATGATGAAGTCGCCTTCCTTTTTTCCATTCCTCAGTTAATCCGACGATCAATGCACCAATTACTTTCTACAAATTGTTGAGGATCACCAGATATTTTTTATCATAAATAGTGACTTATAACAAAAAAAGTGTAAAGTCATTATTATAATAATGCAGGTACACTTTGAACTTTACCTTAAATTTCTAAAACACTCCATGTTTTATGACTTTGAGTTCCCACCAGTGGTCTCATTTTAGTACAACTCCAGACTGTTCTTTTCTAAATTTGACTTTAATACCTGAAATGAGCGCTAAAATAATACTTTGTTTTTACGGTGCGGAATTCAGTATCTGAAATATAGAGTCCTTCGTATGAAGTATGCGTCGATGGAAATTCACAATTTTCTTCTTATATCCACTCAGGAAAAAATTCTGTTCATCTAAAACAATTGTACAGTTGATTGCATTTCGTTGAATAGAATATCCGCTTTAAATTATGAGTTTGCACCTTCTATTTGTCGACTGGTGGTCGGCCGTTTTATCCATACTATACATTGGCCATTTTAGCCAAGTGGATGTTTCCTATGCTGTCGGAAATTCAGTTGTCCTAGATTTCCACATCTTCATCAATGAGCAACACTGTTTGAAAAACTTGCTTGTTTTCTTCAGTGTCCTTGATGAGACGTTCACCCACCCTCTGAATCTGAATCAGAGAGAAATCCGCAGTTCCTGCCAGTAAACAAAATTATTACTGCGAATCAGCTCAGAATCAGTTCGTTCGGAACCAGGACTCGAACGTTGGACCCCTAGGATCAAAATTTAAAACTCTATCCACACATTAAAAAAGAATGTTCAAAATGATAGTGAAATCAATATTATTTTGATATGCAACAATATTATACAAAAATCAAGAGCATTTTGATCGGCCGGAATGAATAATCGATTTTTGAGATCATAATGGTCTGATTCGGGGTCATGTATCAAGTCAAGCCAAGATGGTCCACGTTCTTGGAATACTTCAGCTGACGTTAGAGCCACCTGAGCGTGCCTTGACGGCCTATACGCAAGGTCTTCGCTCGGACAGTCAGCGCCATATCAGAAGTTATTTATATCGCGACTTTCTGCGCATATACTTTTGTACGTGCCGGCTTCAGAGATTATATTTACGGTCCTGAGTGTTTACAGACTCGCCGCTCTAAATCCGGTTAAAATTAGATTTTCATAGTCCCCGTTACTGTGCCGACCAGACTCGAGAGCGGCATTTTAACGGGGTATGAGTTTATTACCTAAAAGTATGAATAAAACATTTTTTATTATCAAATGTTGTTTGGTGATTCATTCCATTTCCTTATCAAAATAAAACATCTTTAAGATCAATGTGAAATTCACTTTCTCATGAACTTTTTTTTATCATTCTAAAGTAGAAAATACTATTATATCGTCATGTGTATCTGTGCATGGCAGCCTTTTTTAAACAATTTCAGAGATTTATCAAATTTATTGATACTCTCATCGAAAGTTTCTTTGTTATCTTTTTTTGTTGAAGTCAAAACATATTTTCTTGTTATTATGAAATATTTTTCATGGAAAAAACATATGAAACTCGCATTCTATCAATAATTCCTTCTGTAATGCATCCAATCTAAGTTTTTTCTAATTGAATAAATTCTTTGATACCCCTATACCGGACTTTCAGTAACATCTATTATAAAATCACATTCCACCAAATTTTTATCAATTACACTGAAAACCATATTAACAAAAACAAGAAAATAAGAATAGATAAAAGAATTTTCTATATAACTTCCTGCGTATAAAATCCAAAAAATTGTAAACCAATGTTTTGCAAACACTTCACCACAACACTAATTGAACAAACATTCCAATTATTTCTCAAATATTTCAAAAATTTTGTTGATTTTCTTTTTTTTTCTTAAAGACAGAAACATTAATCCACTCTTTTAATATAAATTTTTTAAATTATGAGAAAAATTTTTTACCGGGAAGAAAATTCAGAAAAAACGAAGTGTAGCAAACGAGGGGGTGGTCGACGACGACGACTGACCGTCTATAATCTATGTTTGAGTGAATGATTACTGTTTAATATTTTTGAATGAATTATGTATATTTGTAACTTATATTTTCTTTATTCTCATGTTTGTACTGGCATTAAAGCCTTCTACTTTTAGCATCTATGTTTCTTCGAATTTCAGTTTATGCTTTTATATTCGTATGAATTTTGAAACGACTGAAAATGTCTGAAGTTGAATTCTCTCCTAAGATGAGTCATTAAGCAGACCGAGTCAGAGAAAGTTTCAGTGCAGATGTGAAAAACAGACCTCAACACGGGTCTATTGAGGGAGGCTCAGAGTCTCATGAAAACGTGCTGATCCCCGGTTTTCCCTGCTTAATGAATCACCTAGTGGACAAGTTCCGAGGTTGCCGATTTTCCAAAATTTTGAATTGTACCTAGTTTGTCTCTGGCAACTTCGGAATCTAGCTGCACCCTTGCCTGCTCCTCAGCGGAGGGCAGTCTTGAACTAGCCGCGAGACGAATACGACCTTGCTTATTCTTATATCTCGGTTCGTGATGTTTTTTAGTATTTCTGAATTTAACCACTCAGCTTGTAATGTGAATTTTAATTAACTTCGAATAAATCTTTTTTAATGAATGAACTTTTTGCTTTAATATACATTTTACCGTGCAAACAGTTACTAAGCCCAACTTCTTCTTTGAATAGAAGTGCATCTACATGGCGAAAAACTGCCTAATGTCAATAATTTTTGCGTCGAGTCATATTTTTAAATGTTCAGATTAGAATTGGAAAATATGGCTACGTAAAAATAATTGAAGTTAGGCAGTTTTTCGCTGTGTAGACACACTTCTATTCAAAAAAGGAGTTAGCTCAGTATCTAAAAAATATGTTTACATGGCTACAATAGAGAGGAGCGAACGGGATCGAGCATCACGAGTTGCAGTTCAAACCAGCCTAATCCACAACTCCGAAGGGTACATGAAATACTTTGCAACAAAGAGGTAGAGGAAATCATTCATAATCTGGACTTGTGAACGCATCAACGAGAGAGAAGACATCATGAGCTAATAAAATCTCTTATCGGTGTACATATAGTGTGAACAGTTTGTATCGCAGCAATAAATAATAAAGTTTTTGATGAGAAATTACTTTTCAATACCCAGGTTTTCAAAGTGATTATTCAGAGATAATTTTTTTTTAAATTTAGAGAAAAAGAATGTTAAAAACTTCAAATAAGAGATAATTGAAATTAATTAAGTAACTAATTAATTGAACTAATTAAAGTATTCATCGATTAAGCTAATTATTTATTATCTTAGCTGATTGAATTATTCATTAATTAAGTCAATTACGTTATTAATTGAGTTAATAACATGAGTTATTCATAAGATTCTTTAAAAAAAAACATCGATGTTCAACAAACATCGAAAACATCGATGTTTTTCTTTCGATACATCGATGACGTCGATGTCGATCTTTTTCGATTTCAATTTTTGGCAAAATCGATGTTTCACTTTCGATGTCACGCCACTACGTTGGGGGTCATTTTGTCTCCCTCCATTTCAGGAACGTGCCAAGTAAATTGGAGGCCTTGCACATTGTCATTTCGACGCTAACAAAATAGGAAAGTATTCGTCATTTTTAGATTCTCATCATTAATGATGAAATGTCTTGGACTCATGTGAAATTGGACCTATTTTCATCAATTCTCGATGTTTTGAGACCCCCTGAGTCAGAAAAAAATGGTTCTTACGAAAATGTCTGTCTGTCTGTCCGTTCGTCTGTCTGTTATCTGACGGCGCTATAACTTTCGAAGGAATTTTCTGATTTGAATTTCTCTTTCACACTGATTTTTGGTCCAAAAAAACAGGTCAAGTTCGTTAGCCAGCCTTCTACAGCCAATATTTATGGTTTTAGCCATAATAAATTAAACTGAGAAAAGTAATAATTCAACTTTCCCACGAAACCGCGCTAGATACGATAAATAGACAGGAGGCCAAAATTATTTGTCTCTGAAAGTTCTACAAAATTACTATTGACTATTTTCCAATTGCAATGATAGTTTTTGTTTTTAACGTGGCAATTGCCATAAGAAAATCAAAAATTCAAATTTATAGCTAAACGACTCAAAAAACGATGAAAGCTTCAACCGCAAAATTACTCACTTCAAAAAAACCGGCGAAATTGCCTGTAAACATTATTTATATCTATATTTCACTCCTAAGCTGGTATTAATAAAATCAAAAAATGCATAAAAAAATATTTTTGTTACTTATGTCGGTTCTATAACTTGTCAAGTTTTTTATAACCAATTCAGAACATACTTTTTTAGCAATTTTGTATTAAATTGAACTTTTCTCGTGGTTTCTCTCATACTGCAAATTTATTCTGGAGAGTATTTGACTTGGGTGCTTTTTGTTTAATTCTTTTTCGCCTTGTTTTGCAATTTTTCAGGTGGGTATAAAGATATAATGTAAAATGTCGATTCTATGAAATTTAAACTAAGCTCAAGCGATGTCGAGCGCGAGTGTCATGATGAGAATGTATATCTCAAACCCGAAGGAGTTTTGAGAAAGTTATATCTACATCATCACTGAATGTTTAAGCATAAATATAAATTTGTTGATTATCCAGGACTGAGCGCGAAGCGCGAGACACATTACGCGCGCCGTAGGCGTGCTCAAACTTCGCGTGATAAGAATATGAAAGGAGACCCAAAAGTAACGAGAATCTCGTTATAACTTTTTTATTATTCAACATTTTTACACCAAATTTTGATCACCTTTAAAATAATTCCCATTGACTGCAATACACTTCTCCAATCGTTTCGTCCATTGTTTGAAACATTTTTTAAATTCACTTTCTGTTATCTTCTTCAGTCCTTCCAGCGATTTTCGTTTCACCTCCTCTACAGTTCCAAAACGTTTTCCTTTCATATCCCTTTTGGGTCTAGGGAATAAAAAAAAGTCGCAGGAGGCAAGGTCCGCTGAATAGGGGGGGTGAACAACTGGTGTCATGCCGTTTCTGGTCAAAAACTGCTTCACAGACAGCGCGGAGTGGGCAGGTACGTTGTCGTGGTGGAAGAACCAATCTCCTGCGCGCCAAAGATCTGCCCTTTTCTTTCGGATTTTTTCCCTCAACCTCCTCAAAACTTCCAAGTAGAATCGTTGATTGACCGTTTGGTCTGGAGGAACGAATTCCGCGTGCACAACACCTTTGCAATCGAAGAAACAAATGAGCATAGTCTTGATGTTTGACTTCACTTGGCGTGCTTTTTTTGGACGAGGAGAGAGAGATGTCTGCCATTGGCAGGGGTCGTACCCATAGCACCACGATTCATCACCAGTGATGACCTTAGAAAAAAAACGTGGGTCCTCCTTCAACTGATTTTGCAGCTCAAGAGAGGCCTGGAGTCGAAGCTCTCTTGGCTCGTCAGTGAGAAGGCGAGGGACAAATTTGGCTGCAACCCTTCTCATGTGCAAATCTTCGGATGAAATCCTCTGAATTGAACTCCATGACATTCCAGACATTTCACAAAGCTGATCAATTGATCAATGGTCCGGCGACGGTCTTCACGGACAAGAGCATTGATTTTTTCAACATTGTCGTCCGTTCTTGAAGTTGAGGGGCGCCCAGAACGAGGTTGGTCTTCAATCGACATCTCTCCATTCTTGAAACGCGAAAACCAGTCGTAGACACGTGTTTTACTTATGGCATCACTTTTGTAGGCAGTTTTAAGCATTACAACAGTTTCCGCGGGCGTTTTCCTTAACAGAAAACAGAATTTCACAGCCGCGCGTTGCTCCCAGCAGTCAGCCATTTCACGTTTTCGCCGAAACGAAAAAAGTTGTTTTACGGAAAAAATTCCCACGAACGAACGGATGCACTCTCAGCGACCAGACTTCACACACTGACTCATAGAGTGTCACCGCTGAGAACCTGCACTGTACAACCCGATCCCCCGCTCCGCCGTCCGCCCACCACCCTATTCCCGTTACTTTTGGGTCCTCCCTCGTATGCCCGCGCAGCGGGCAGATTTTTCACCTTCATGTATACATCAATTCTTTAAAAATTAGATGAAAAACTATCTTAGTCATCTCTGCTAAGCACATATACAAATAATTATTGTTTCTCCATTTTGAAGTTATAACTTATCAATACATTATGGTTTGTATGACTACTGTAGTATAATGACATTTCAGTCTTTGAAGATATTCTCGATTATCCCGAACAAGATATACTCAAGATATCTCACATATCTTAAACATATTTCATCAAAATCTCTTTGATTTTCTCTAAATGTCTACAGGATATTTCACAAATATTCCCACTATGCTCCATACGAATAACCCCAGAATATTCCAATAATATTCTACTGATGAATAAAATGATAAAATGAAATTAAACTACAAGGATAATTTTATTGAACCGTAAAATTACATTACAATAATAAAATACATTTTTAGAATGTTTCTGAACGTAGCATAATTATTTTAGCTCTCGTTAACATCAGAATTTTCTTCAGGATCATTACGTGCTTTTCGAACTGTTTTTCCTCTAACGAAAAGAAAAATTCAACGGTAAATAGTATCCTTATGCAATAATATTTAAATTGAAAGACATTTCTTTAACTTAAAAAATTTTTCGATAATATTCATAATAATTATCAAACGATTTAAGGATACATTATTCTGTACAAAGTTGTCTACTTATAAACGTACATTTCATGACTACTTATGTATCCTACATATCACTACAATTATTTTGCTAATTTAAAAAGCATACATACCTGTCAACTTTAATTAAAGAAGTTATTAGGGATATTCTTAGGATATCTCAGAATATCTTCAATATGTCTCATGGATATTGACATTTCCGCCCTGTGAGATATTGTTTGGATATCTTGGGATATAAACGGAACCTAAACGGAATATCTCGCCGATATCCCTTGCTGTGATGAATCAAACATAACATAGAAAAAATATATATAAATAATCTGTTAGGTACAGCCAAAACGTTTGGCTGAATCAACAAAATATATTGGCAAAATTGAAAAAACGAATCAAACAAACGAATAAAAAAGATAGAATAATTCTAGGGATGAAAATCGATAAATAAAATGAAATAACTGAAAGAAACATGAGTCACTGTTCTGAGTTTAGGTGTGAAAATATTTTTGGTCATAAATGTGGTGTGATTGGTTAGAATTATAAGGCAATGTAGAGAAAAAAGAAACGAAAATCCTTAAATAACTGATTGAGTAGGTTAATTCAAATTGGAACATCAAGAATGAAAGAATTATTAGACTACATAATAATTTCTAATCACTAAGAGCCTCCCTTTTTCCGGTGAATACATAATCATACGACAAGATTTCGCTATCTCGGCTGGCTAGTGTTTCGAAATTTTCCGTAATACTAGCCAGTAATACTATTCTTGACGCTAACAATATATATTAATAGATGAATAAACTATTTAACTTCATGTCAGAAGGATGTTGTTTAATTTATCGTTTATTGCTAGTTTCTAAGAATTATATTCGCTATCATTAAAAACTGAATGTTACTATCAGACGTGCATCAGTGTCATAAAATAAATCGCTGACTGTTTTATTCATTTTTTTTTATATTCGCTTTGCACAATTTGACGTTAAAAGTATGCAAGCAATAAAATCCACACAAAACTGTCTACCAGTCATAAAGCATCACGATTAAACAAATACAGAATCTATGTGTTCTACATTTGAGACCTGAAATCAGTTCAAATGAATGCTTCTATAATAGGTAAAAATAAAATATATCACGTGGATAAATAACTATAATCCACACTAATTATAAACTATTTTTAAGATATTAAATTATCAAACTCAAATATGTAAATGAATAAAAAAATTTGTATTTGATAAAATGTTCACAAAAAAGTTATCGTATACATCCTACGCAGCATTTGTAGAAAGTATAATATTAAATGAAGACCATTAACTTTTTCAAACACTTCAACCTTAATTGTGTAGTAGAATATAAAATACAAAATCTTCCCGTTGTGCACTCAAAAGTCGCAATTGCTTTTATGCAACGTTTTGTCAAATTCGCGTCATATGTTGAAGCTAACTTGAAGTGAGCTCTGAAATAAGATGTAAATTTGACAACAAAAATGATCACATATGAAAAATATGAAGTGAAATGTGACATGTGAAATTATACGTAATCGACCCCCTCAGCTTGAAGTGTATCTGCTAAAAGCTGATTTTTGGTATTTTTTGAAAAGTTGAAAAGTTCTAGAATTGTTTTGAATAGTATTCAATCGAAAGATCTCATTAAGATTTACAAATTACAAATCAAAGTACTAAAAGCAGAAATATTCCAAATTCAAAGCATTCAAAATGGAAAATTGAAACACTTAAAATTTTATTACTAGAATTTATTACTAATTGAGAACCTTCTATTTTAAATAAGTGATACTCTAAGGGCTTCAAAATTGTCAATCAACCAATTATTTAATTTTGAACTATCAAAATTTAGAACCAAAAAATTGAATACATTCAGTCGGAAAGTCGTTTAGCTTTGCTTTCACGTTTTTAAAATCCCTAATACAAAACTCTCATAGGTATTTGAAGAACCAACATTTACTGTTGATAAACTAGAAATTGTTTAATTTTAAAGCTTTAAATTTGAAATTTTTGAATTATGAAATATTTTATTTCATATTATTTGATTTGGAACATTTTCGAAACAAAATTTTCAATTTTCACACGCCTTTAATTGGAATTCGTCTGATAAAAGCATTAAAAACTAATTATAAAACTTGCGATTAATTTTTACTACATGCATTCCATCATCTAAAAGAAAAATACCTATATAAATCATTAGAGATGTAAAGTTTTCTTTTCACCTAAGAACTTTTTGGAAAAAGGTGAAGAGACCATTGCATTTAATTTTTGTTAATAAACAATCGAGTTTGCGTTTCATTTATCCTGAAAAAATTAATAATTATTTTAGAACTTTTTTACGCTACTTCAGCTAACTTTTATTGGTTCTTAACTCAGGTAAAAATTATTAAAATATATCAAAAATTATGGCAATTGTTATTCAAATTCAAACTAAAGCATTTCCATGCATGGGGAACTTCATCCCGTTGCAACCAAAAAAGATATCAATTTCAAATCAAAGACAGTTGAATTCAACCAAAAAAAGAGAACGACTTTTTTAACACAATTGTTTCATTTTCAACAAGAGAAGATTAATTTTCAACCAAATAGTTAAATTTGCAAGCCAAAAAGATGAATTTTCTACTAAACAGTTGAATTTTCAACCCCAAAAAAATTGAAAAGTTGAATTTTTAATTAAAACATAAATTTTATGTTAAATCATTTTCATTAAACGAATTCTCAACAAAATAAATCCTTTTTCAACTAGAATTGTGAATCTTCCATCAAGAATATAATTTTTAACAAAGAAGTTCAACTTTCAACCAAGTAGTTGAATTTTTAATCAAAATGATAAATTTTCAACAATGTTTCTCGTAACTTCTTTCTGAAAATTTCGTGAACATTGCAGTTCACTTCTTCAGGGCTGACCTGAAACTGAAGCTTCAGATTATGTTACTCTTATATATATTCTCTACGATGCCTGTGATTAGCCAGAGCGCCCACCGTCGGGACCGGTCGAACCTGATTGGCCAATCAAGTATTTTTCGAACGTCGGCATGCATCGTAGTTTTGCACACGATTGAAACCCAAAACACCTCCTTTCATCATAATGGATCATCGTGAAAGCATTAAATCTATTATTAAGCTTTCTTGAAACGATGAAGGGACAACAACATCGTCCCACCATCACATCAATGCACATCACAGTAGTAATGAATATAGAAGATTATAACAAAAAAATCATGGACCTTCTAACTGATGATACGTATGAAAAACTCAAAAAATATCCCACAAAATCAATAGTCAGAAAAACATAAACCCTTCTAAAAGATTTTAAACTTAATAAAAAAACAATATCTAACTTAATACCTACTAATCCCACCTCTCCAAAACTTTACGGACTCCCAAAAATCCACAAAAACAATATTCCACTAAGACCAATCGTCAGCGCAATAAGCTCTCCAACTTACAACCTAGCATGCTTCCATACCAAAAAACTAAACCCTTTCACAGGAAACTCTGTCACATACGTCCAAAACTCTTTTGACTTTATCAAAAAGATACAACAGGTTCACATTCAACCCCAGGACATCTTAGTGAGTTTCGACGTAGTATCTCTCTTTACCAAAGTACCAATCTCTGATACAATCGATATTATTAAATC
>JAUMHM010054644.1:0-14833 GCA_032362435.1 Melikaiella ostensackeni
AGGCACCCATTTGACTAGTCACATAAATAATGTAGGTCACATTCCTACCCCTATTTAAAGTCTCCTGGGGGGCGGAATGGCACCCCTGTGTCTGGTCACAGAAACAATATAGGTTAGATTCCTACCCCATTCCAATGTCTCGTGAAAGGCGATAGGGCACCCAGTGACTGGTCACAGAAATAATGTATGTCACATCCCCACTTCATTTCAACGTCTCGTCGGGGCGTGAGGCACCCATTTGACTAGTCACATAAATAATGTAGGTCACATTCCTACCCCTATTTAAAGTCTCCTGGGGGGCGGAAAGGCACCCCTGTGTCTGGTCACAGAAATAATGTATGTCACATCCCCACTCCATTTCAACGTCTCGTCAGGGCTGGAGGCACACATGTGATTAGTCAAAGAAATAATGTAGGTCACATTCCTACCCCTACTTAAAGTCTTCTGGGGGGCGGAAAGGCACTTCTGTGTCTGGTCACAGGAATACTCCTGGTAACACCTCTCATCCTGTTCAATTTTTGCGGGAAACGGGAAGGCCCTCCTATCATTGGCCACAGAAATACTTTCTTCAGTCATGTTTTTGAGTCACGTTTTTGAGTCAATAATCCTAATTTTCAAAAACTGGCGCTTGGGCCCTTGTGGCGTGTTACCATTTAATACCTTAAGTCATACTCCTATACTTAGCTGTTACTAAGATGTCTATATACAGATTACATGCATAGCAACTTTGCAAAAAACGATTATTTGTAATTATAATATGAATTCATTTAAATATATTTTCCTTATGGAGAGTAACATTTTGAGTATTAATAGCTAGGTCATAAATCCAGACTATCTATCCCGAAAAGAAAGGATAAATAGTTTAGAATTGCTGAATCGGATATTCATACAGAAATTTCGGGACAAATAGCCCAGATCATTGAATCGGCTATTTATCATGAATTTTCGTGATTAATAACCCAGATCATTGATTTAGATATTAATCACGACATTTCTTGATTAATAGCCCAGGTTGTTGAATCGGCTATTAATCACGATTTTTTCTAATTAATTTAAACGGCCTTGATTCAGACGCATTTTATGCAATAATGTTTAAAAAAAATTTTGAAACCCTGTATATGTGAAACAACTGTGGACACCTTTCACTTATTTGATTGTGAGAAGACATTAATTCCCAAATAAATTCTCAGCAATCCCAAAATCCCCCTGATACCGACTTCAGTCAAAATCTAGTTATTCATTGAAGTTTTCAAAAACTTACGCACAATCTTCCATCCAAATTTTGATCTCTTTATTTATCAGGAACCGTAAAAATCCCTTAGTACCGAATCTGATGAAAATTTTCTCAACAGAATGAAAACAGGAAAGCTTTGAACTTTCGGATCGCTTGTAACTATTCGAGTCTATTCCAGAAAATCTCTCATTCATTTTACAGTAATCAAAAAAAAGCAAAACACCAGGAGACGATCGAGTGATGGTACGAATTAGATTGTGTCTCAATTTGGCGATTCTACAAACTCAGACAGTGAGAGAAAAAACCAGACAACAAGACAAAAGTCGGAAACCCGAATCAGTAATAGGAATAATTCGAAGAATTTAGCGTGTTGAGCTCGGTCTCAGAAATGGCCACGAGTGCCCCGTATAAAAGTCGAAATTGGACTGAAAAGAGAAAGCGGAAATTCAACCGAGCGAGCCACCACACAGACATCACTATCGCTTCACACCAGCGGTCGAGAGGGCTCGAGTGGCAGACCCTAATATAAGTGTTCGCGCGGAATATCTCCCAATTAGAAAGTCAATTTAAAATTGTGAATAAATAACTTCAGGAAATATATACTTATTATTGGTCAAAAACACTATCATCAAGAGAATATATGAAAAGACTATGTGATCTGGTAGTGTCTTTTCATTTTACACATGAGAGAAACCAACGAATTTGAAGAATCAAGAGATATAATATAGAGATCGTCGGAGTATATATTTTGATTTTCATCATAGAAAATTAATTTTATAAAAAACTATCAGCATTTTTTAATCATTTGATGCACCTTTTCATAGGTGTTTATAGAACTAATATCGCATAATCATTTTTCAACTTGCACTGATTTTTTCATCCAGAATATGTACATCTCGGATGGTCTGCAAGAATTAAATCACGAATAATTGAATAATTATACTGACTTGACAATGACACACTTTCGCCTCATTATACAATTTGCTTATTATATGCAAGGCTGAATAGCATCAGAATTGGACCCGACTCGACCGTCCAGATTAGACTAAATGAGCATAGTCATATTTGCGCCCAACTAGAAAATTTTTTTATTATGGAAGGCTGAATAGCACCAGTACGGAACCTGGTTAGACTGTTTAGGCTAGACTCACTACACTGGCTGATCACGCATATTCTCTACATTGAGTTTATATTAAGATCGATATTTCAGAGATTTGTCGATTTTTTTACTTAGTTTCTAGACACTCGAAACTGTCATTTCACAACTAGCTATGCTCGGATGGAAACATGGCATCTTAAAATAATTGCATTGCCTATTAAATCAATAGGTACCTAAATATTTTTGTTCGAGAGAAAATCGCGTGTAACAAATATTCTTCATTTCTGTTACATCGATTGTATGAAACAAGAAGATGTTTTGATACATAAGAATTGTTCATACTGCTCATATTAAATAATACAACATAAATGCGTCTTCGAGTATTTATTCTTTCGCAAAAGCTAAAGCAGAAGATCTGAGACTGGAGTTTTAAATCCGGTACTGTGACGTGTTGCAAACAAGTTTGAAATATGATGTCGTTCGATGCGCTTTCGTGTATCTCCAGTTATCTTATCTAGCGAGGTGAGAGCACGAAGTACTACTGAGCAGCAAAAAAGTGAAAATAAATGGATGCTCCTCTTTTACGACATCAACGTAATGCGAGTTACTTCCTCATACGAAGAAACTTCTCCCATTTCCCGTCTTCATTGGCTGGTACAATGCTACACTCATCTAACCCATTCGTTTCAGCTTCTTTTCTCTATAAACCCCAATAGCCGTTCCTAATACTTTATTATTTCAAATAGGAAGTGGTATCAAGGCAATATAAATTGATAAACATTTCAGTTAAATACGTATTAACTTAGAATGATTGAAGTGTAATGTTAATTGGGATCTGAAATTATGACGTCACAACGTCACGTGACAGGCAATGTGACGGCCACAACGGGGTCACTTTACCTCTAATACATGCGATTCGAAGGGTTTTTAATCAATTTTGTAATTATTTCGAAGAAAGGAGATTCAGTATCCGCAAAAATTTTTAGAGTAGACATTTTAAGAGGTTTAGAACAAATGTGAATTATAAGTTGATAGCATCTTCATCCAGTGTATTGTTTTCGTGAAAAATGATTTGTTTTTATTATATAAAGCATCTTGAGTCAAAAAGCAGTCGGAAGTGTGATGACATGAGTCTAAAATAGTGATGCATGTTGTATTTTGGTCTCATAATGTAAAAAAAGTAGTTCCCTTTATATATTGGACACATTATTCTGGAAAAGTGGACGAATTTCTATTTGTAAGTGCGTTTTCGTACACTGCTCACACAGTTACACCTTAAATAAGTGAAAAATAAATTAGATTTTACTTAAAACAAAACAAATGAATGAAAATTTTTTGAGGATTAGAAAAAATAATTATATCTTTCTTATTCTCAAGCGACACATCCAGACATTGATATAATAAATTTTTGTTGTTTGCTTGCAATGTTTCAGTAACGCACCGTCACCCTCATCAGGCACACTATATAGAACATAAGGGTCATTGAAAACTAGATCTTATATAATATTTATTGAGTATATTAGGAGAATTCCGCTTACCATATGATAAGAATAAAACTTCTCTGTCGAGTTACAAAAAAAGTCCTAATCGAAGGTCATGAGTAAAAATTTGTTGTTTGATAAATTTGCATTTAAAATGTTGAGTGTTGAAGAATATGTACTGTGAAAAGTTCAATATTTGAATTATAAAAGTTAGTTATTATAGGTATTATTTTCATTGACGAGATTGAAATATTAAAAAAAAAGTTGCCCACCCTTATTTTTAAGGTGAGGATTTTTGTACAGTTATTTTAGATGTAATTATGATGTATCTATTGCAATCAATGTTGAACACTTAAGAGTCTCTTGATAATTTCAGTCAAACTGGTGATAAAACAATTTCTAAAAACGGTGAAAGATTATTTAAAAACATTCTTGTACTTTAGAGCGCAAGTTAGTAAACCTGCGCCCTCAGAGAGATCTACAACACACCATACGTATGCACAAATATGTAGCTATGTTAGTTGTCAACAGGCGCAAAGACGGTGATATTTGGAAATAATGTTACTACATTGAGAACGTGGAAGGTCATCATTATCATAATGAAGAGTTTCGATTTGTTTGCAATTTTATCATTTTTTATGTAAGGCATAAAAGCAATTAAAGATAGCCTAAGATCATATTATATGCCGGGTTGTGATATTCGAGGTATCAGTAATTTTGTTTAGACTCTTGTTATCTTCTTTTTTAATATATACTATTTCAGCAAAACACCTTCTATAGTAGTTAGGTTCTTGATGTAAGATTTCAATGTTGTCCCAATTGATAAAGGTAATGTCACCATTGTGGTATTAAATTGAGTGTTTGCTAGTGACTCTATGGTATTTTAGGTTGAGTTTTATATTGTAAGGATGTTTTTTTCTTTGGATTCTTAGAGTCCGCTTGGTTTGTCCCACATACAGTTTACCACATTGACATCTCAGCCTATACTATATACTACGCTACATTGGTCTAGAATTTCTAAATGGTCTTTACCAAGTATAATATATTTGTCAAGGTTAGAGTCAACACGAATCACTGTTCTGATACTGTAGTCATTCAACAAACGTTTTATATTTTCTGAGATGTCACCATTGAAATTTATAGAAACAATTTTTTTATGTGCTGTTATCTGCTGATTATTGTTATTTTGATTCATTTGAATTCTATTTTGTTAAAACTTAATTTCTTTCAATCTTTCTGTAATATGTTTCCAAAAAAATTCTTTGGGATAAGTGTTATAAGAAAGAAGTTCCCTTACAATGTTTAAGTTTTCATATAAAAGATTTTATCTGATAGTGTAATAACAAAATCTACAATGATTTTTATCATTCTTATTTTATGCTGTAGTGGATGGTAAGAATAAAAATTCAGAAGTCCACCTGAATACTTTTTCAATACGAATTTGTTTTAAATTACCGTTATCATCTCTAATGATCTCAACATTCAAAAAACTAATTGTATTATCTTTTTGAAGTTTATGTGTAAACTAGAGTCTGGAGTGATATTAATACAAATTTTAGATAGTTTCATGAATTTTATCATTTGGGATGATCGACAAAGTATCATCCACGTACCTGTAATAAACTGGTACTTTGAATTTAATTTTGTTTAAGATTTTAATTTTCAAATCTCGCATTGCAAAATCAGTCAATATCCCTGACATTGGAGAACCCATCCGTGTTCCATATCTTAGCTTATAAAAAGAGTTGTCAAACCTACAGTAGTTTGACTCCATCAAAAATCTAATATCTTCCTTAAATTCGTCTAATGCAATTTGGGTGTTATTTTCAAAGGTATTCCATCTCTTTTCAATCTTTTTGTGAATCAAATCTAAAGGAATATTCGTAAATAGTTTCCTTGATTTCTCTTTGTTCCTCCAATTTCTTCATCCCCGTCACTTCCTGTCCCTTCTCATCCAAAATCCATCTTACACACTCATCCTCACTCAAATTTCCATCTTCCTCTACTGCACACCTCTTCAATACGAGCGCCCATGATTCTATTTCGTATACGCATACTCTACACAGATTCTCCTCTTCATCCATCTAATATCTACAAGCTCTCACTCCTCCCTCCTTCCTAAATCGTACCGCCCTACTCCATTTATCGTTCTCATTTTTTGCAAATATTCTGGTTCCGTCACCCCATTGACCATCACATACCATCTAGTGTACCTTGAATCCATAATCTTTCTCCATCTCTCTTCTCCTTGCCTCACTAATAACTCTGTCTTTATGTGCTGCCACTCCAGTAGCCCCTCCCGTATACTACAATCCCTCCTCATTTTTTTCTTTCTTCCTCCCATTTCGAATTCCCCAAATTGCCTCTCGTCTACTTTTTCTGAATTTCGCTCAAGCATACTTGTGCTATTTTGCTCCCCTTTCCCCTTTTCAGTTTCTCTTCAAACCTCCAAACTCTCTTAATTTGTTTGGTTACAATTTTTTCCTTCCTAATTGTTCCTCAACATATATCCTGGGCAACTCCAACTAACCCCCATTACCCAATTCAGAAATCTTTCCTGCACGCTTTCCACTTTCCTATATTTCTTCCAGCCCCAAACTTCCACTCCATAACATAACGCCGCGCAAACCAACACATCAAACATCCAAACTTGGCCCATTACTGCACTCGCACATTTGATTCTTTTCCTCACCTGCACCTCTTTTCTTCCTCCTGCCTCAAACCAGAAATCTAGGCAACAGAACTCCTCCACCAATTC
The DNA here is from genome assembly GCA_032362435.1 of Melikaiella ostensackeni. NCBI lineage: Eukaryota > Metazoa > Arthropoda > Insecta > Hymenoptera > Cynipidae > Melikaiella > Melikaiella ostensackeni. The sequence continues at coordinate 6,573 of JAUMHM010054644.1, forward strand.
CACTGTTTGTCCGTTCATCTTCAAAACGTAATCTATTTTGGTCCTTCTACTTCTGTAGCACATCACGAATACCCTCATCACTGGGTTTATCCTCCTCTCATCATCCGCTGACAGAAACACGTCGTCCGCGTACGCTAGCGAGTATAGCTTGTTATTATCCAGAACTATTCCCCCTTCCCTTCCTCCTTTAGCTTCTTCTCTAAGTCTGCCAGCAATATACTAAATAGTAGCGGACTCAACAAGCACCCTTGCATAAGACCTCTTCCTGTACAGAATACCTCCCCTTTTTTCTTTCCTATCTTTACCCGAATCCTGGTTTCTACAAGCATTTCCTTTATTCTCTCCACCAACTTTTCGTCTATTCCCCTCTCTTTCATTGCCTGCCATAGCCCTTTTCTGTTCACCGAGTTAAACGCTGCTTTAAAATCTACGAACAACGCGACAAGTTTCCCTTTATTTCTCCCTTAATCTGTACTCCTTCATATTCTTGCCCTCCCTTTTTTTATTAGCGGTATCACCAGTCCTGTCATCTACTCTTCCGGTCACCCTTCTCCTCTTCAGACCTTGTCACAAACCCTCCGCAACCCTTCCCTAACCCGTTCTCCTCCATACTTCATCGCTTCGTTCTCCATGCCATCCTCCCCTGTAGCCTTGCTTCCTTGTTTCTTTTCAACCTATCTATTGCCCCATTCACTTCTTCTCTTATTATTTCGTTCCGCCCTCCGTTTCTCCTCGGAATATCCTTCTTTTTTCCGCCATGAATCTATTTCGCACACACTCTTTCACTCTCTCTTCACTAGCCCTGCGTTCCTCATTCCACCAGCCCCTCTTAACCCCTTCTCCTTCTTTTGTTCTTTCAGCTTTTCAATTGACGAATTTACTTTCTGCTCTTTTCCAATGAATGATAAAAGACTGCGATACTTAAGAAGGGCATGAGTTGAAAGAAACTTGCTGTGAATTCGGATTCAGGTACGTAGAAAACATAGGATACGACCACCATGCATTGAAAAAATACATGTTTTACATACCTGTAAAATCACCAATTCGCGACTTTTTTCTACGCTAGAGATGAACTTTGACGTCATAAATTACAACGACTCCGGATTCGTACTCAGCGAACTCGAAAACATAGAATATGTCCACTTTTTACAGACGGGAATCATGTTTCACCTGAAATCAGCGATTTTCCATATTTCTTGAGGTAGGGGACGAAATGTGATGTGATGGAGCCAAACCGACTCTGGATTCAGACTCAGCGACCTCAAAGACATAAGGTAAGCCTCTTCTGGTTTCTGGGGCTGACAAATTCTTTTTTGTGGAGCTGTGTAATACTTACGGATAGCCGGGTATCCAGGTGTTACTCGATTACGAGGGTACTCGCTCACTCATTAGATTCGTAGTCTTTTATTTCTCTAGCATCTAGATGAATCGAAAATATAAAAATCGTTCACATAGTGTAATCCTTTATACTCGGCTTTCATGTTTTGATAATAGAACTACTGACTCACGACAACAATTTTCCGAGTGACTCTATAGTGTTACATGCAAACACTAGATACAACACTGTAGTACTTGTAAGCCTTGTAAGGTAATCAAATCTAGCACCGTGAAATTATCAATGACCCTAGAATTCGTTTCTATGCTGCGCACAGAGTGCGAATTTGCCATTCGCGCAATAGTGGTTAGTGGATAGGTATTCATAACGGAAAGATAAATACCCCAACGGATTGTCGTCGCAGGCAATATTTCATTGCAGCGAGGGAACGCTCAGCGGCGACGAATAAATAATCTCACTAAATGCACGTGACGTTTATACCCGTATTTTAAACCTACATGAATTTAATCTATGAAATAGTCAACCGCAATCTTTGAAAAGGATGCTTTCAGATTAGGTCCATACAAACTAATATAATAAGCCCAGCGTAGGTTAGAAGTGACTTATCTGAGCTACTGGATACGTCTTATTTCGTTTGTACGGTAGCAGTTAACAACTACGTGAATTCTACAGTCAAGGTTTGAATTTAAATCATTTCACGTAATATGAATTCCGTAGGATTTATTGTTAGTGTGTATGAAACCCTGTAAGTGCATCGCAAAACCTTTGCGACAAGTAAAAATATTTCAAAGTAAAGTGAAAAAATTGTGTTTATACCATACTCAAATCAAAGTCACCGTCTTCTGCAAACCTTGATAGATAAAAGAGCCGTATTAAAATAAAAAAAGTCGCTATGTTGCATTAGCAGCACGCCTAATATTTTATGTTGTGTGTATGTACGTTTGCGACTGGATATTTCTCATTTGGTGAAAAAACAAGATCGACCCCACTCCTGGATACTGAATAGGATCGCTACTATGCGGAAAGGAAGAAACTGGTAAGCCGGATGAAATGCCTGCCACAGCTTCCGAAAGCACGTTCGTTTAAAGTAACGACATCACTACGGTGAGTTATGGGAGAGGCAGGTTGCGTCGTCTACGAAATGCGTCCATCCGGAATCTGCAATGGATAATCATGATAAATGGCGACGGCTGGAACAATGCCCGTGAATTTTACGGAAGAAAATTTTAAGATAATCGATTAGGTCCCTCCAAATAAACGTGAAACACTAACCTGCTAACGCCGAAAACGTTGAAGTTTACAAATATGTTAAGGAAAAAATAATCTGCCAAATCTATAGTTACTTGTCTGAAAAAATTTAAAACATTTTAACTTTACGAAACAATGACAATCAAAAAGTTTTCAGAGTTTCTAAATTTTCTTGAGGTTCAATTTTTTAGGTTTGGAGGTCAGAAAAGTCTACCAAATTTTTTGCGGATTTTATTCAATCATTTTCTAGCAGATAATTTCTATTATATCCACCCATGTTTCCGAAAGAAATTCTCAACACCTTTGTCAATAGGAGAACTTTTTCGGGTACTTCAAAACTTTCCTGTGACAAATATGCACCAGGAAAAAAATCGCCAAGAACCAGGAATCGAAATCGGAAATACAGCGAATTTTTAAAATTGTTATTTTGGTATTTAATAGAATTATCTCCATAACCTGTGGTGTAAACGTTTCTATGAGCATGTGTGAGATTTTTTAGCATAGAAATGTACTAGATAAAAAATCGACAGGATCCAGGAGTCAAAATCAGAATTGCAGCAAACTTTCAATATTTGATATTTGGTAATTATTTTAGATTTTTTCCTGATGTATTTCTGTGCTTAAAAACTCCACACATGCTCGAAAAAATTCAAAGACACATGTGAAGAAAATAATTCTATTGAAAAACAAATTCAAAATTCTGAAAATTTCCTGTAATTCCAATTTCAACTCTTGGGCCTTGTTCGATTTTTTGCTAATATATTTCTGCATTAAAAAAGCCTACACATGCTCAGAAAATGCTTACACCACGAGTTTAAAAGATAATTTTCTTAAATACCAAAGTGCAAATTTTAAAGATTCACTCTATTTCCAGTTTTTATTCCTGGGCCTTGGCGATTTTTTTCCTAGTGCATTTTTGTCAGCGGAAAGTTTTCATGTACGCAAAAAAATCCTTCGCCTATGCATATAGGTGCTAAGAATTTTATTTTGAAAACCGGCGTGAATTAAATAGGAACTATCTCTTAAAAAATTATTTATTAGAACCCGCGAAAATTTGAAAAGACACTTTTGGCCTCCATATATGCAAAAAAATTAAAACTCAAGAAAATTTAAAAACACTGCAAACAAGAAAATTTTATAAACATTTTTATTGAGCGCGGGTAACCAGGCTGCATGCCTATCAATTCCAAATAATCATATATTTTCAAGATCCCAATATGCTATCCCAATATGCCCAAAGACAATCGGTATTGCGAGTGAAAAATTGAAGCATAAAAATTTAATAACGTTATCAATATAAAAACTTGCACGAAAATCACTAAAATGGACAGAACGCGGTGAATTGCCCCTGAAAGTAAATCAGATTATGACTGCTGCTCTGAAAAATTTCATTGATTTATGTGCCAGAAGGTGACGAAAATGTAAAAGAATGGCAAAAAGTCATCCCAAAAAGAAATTTTATTATCAGAGCCGGACATGGCTTGTGCGAGAGACATTTTTACAAACATGGTATTTTGTAGGAGCGAATTATAATTATTAAATATTTGTGTTTACAATATTGTTCTAAGCTTAATGATAACAATATTGTTGTTTATATTATGATTGATGATTGAGCTTCAAGTGATGATACGGTTAAAAATGACGTAAGATAGAAGTGGAGAAATATTTAGGCTTTGTAGATCCTTTTGACCCCATCAAAAATTTATAAAATCCAGAAAATTAATCATTTACTACTCATACACCTGGCAGTTCGTCTTGTGATGATAAGATCTTCGAAGTTATTTTAGAAAACGACAATTAAATTTCCGATCCAAAGTCTTGATCTAAACGAAATGTATAATAATAGTGGCCCAAAATGGCCATTATTCCAATTTATTGAATTAGATAATGTAATCCTATAATGAAGTAAGTTAATATCTGCAAAAGCTCCAGACTAAAATGTTAGAAATAATAAAAAGGAAATCAAAGAAAATTAATCAGTGTATTCGACAGTGTTATGTTTATATGCCCTCCTGTTTATGTATATAATCTATGTATGTAATAGTAATAAATCATACCTACTCCAAATTCCCCTCCCCCAATCGTCATTTCATACTTTATCTCCAAAATGTATGTATATGTATATGAGAACATAATTTATTATAGAATATATAATATTGTTATAATACCTTATTTTTCTTTTCTTGATTGCAATTATAATTTCATAAACATTATTACATGAAAAGGTAACACTGTCGAATACGCTGATTGATTTTCTTTGATTTCCCTTCCATTATTTCTAAAACTTCCACGAAGAAAAACGTAAATCCAAAATATTTCACGGGGTACTAGAAGTCTAGAAATTCATATTCATTCTGATTTTTTCGGGACAAGTGCCATGCACCTTATGTTTGGAACTAAGCATACAGTGCCTTTTGTAATAAAATCAGCAAACGTTCATTGACTCGATGACGCAAAGGTACGGCAAGTCTGAAACTCAGTCCCATAATTTCATTGTGAAAATGAAGTGCTAAACTTCTAACATTCAGCCTTATTTCCTTACATTCACTACTTTATTTCGGGTACACAAAAATGAATTTTGAAACCGTATTTTTCTTCGTGTTGTGCTGGAACTTATGTAGATATGAACTTATTTTATTACACCATTACATTATTCAATTCCGTAAATTGAATAATGGCCATTTTGAGCCATTCTTGCACATTCTTGTTTTTCGCTTTAGAGTGACTAGCGTATTCGACTTTTACATTTACATTTACACACAATGGGGGTTAATGAAATTATTGACTGACTTGGAATGGTATTTTTCTATTAGTAACCAGTGTATCAAAATACATGGCCAAGTTATGGTGTGGTCATCTATGAATGGAATTTTTTTTGGAATACTGGAAATGGGGTCAAGTATAAATAAGAGGTATAATTTGCCAAGTTGGGGTATGGACAACTACCCGTGTAAAAATATTTCGTCTTGGATTTCGTCTTGATGATGGGCAATTAAGATATATCCAAGACTTGCTCAAAACGCTTACATGCCCAGGCGAAAAGAATCTTTCTCATACTGTCATAAAAGCTAATCCTTATTTATGTTTAAACAATTTTGTAAATTTATTATACAATATGCATATTGAATGAATCCATTTTATTTCATTTATTGTTCCTATTACACTTGTTTCGCGAAAATTCCGAAAATGTTGTCCGTTTTTCCGTATTCCTTACGGTTTAGAAGATCCTTATAGAAAACTAAAATATTAATCTTTTTGGAGCAAATTTTAGATGGCTATAGTCGTGAAGACCAACAAGTTCTGATTTTTACACTTCTAAATAGCTATTTTGAAAATTAAACAAAAAATTTATTAAAAAATTCAAGTATACATTACCTGGTCCCTTTTTTATTGGCCTTTGACCAAGACATAACAGAAATTTTCATGTCTTGAGACAAGTTCCGTTCGTCTTGCTGAATGCACCTCACTGCTAGTAATGATCACTTGGTCAATTTAAGAACCGACGTTGAAAATCTTTCAAAAATGAACTACCCTGTCATTAAAAGACGAGAAAAAATTTAAGAACCAGTGGGCCAGTGACCCCCGTGTTGTCAAGTGGCTCGACTGTCAGGTTATGTGAAGACAGTCAGCCTCACTACCACGACCCTTTAAAAGAGTTAATGTATCTCTCCTTCGATTTTCTACGAATATCGAAAGTCGTTAAACTACAGGACTTCTGAGGATGCTTTTTTTCAGTTCTCGATGTGATGTGATACGGAGCGGATGTCGAAACACTCGTATTTACGTCGAAAGCTAACCTTAAAAAATTAAAACAAATTCCTTTTTTTAATTTTACACTCGGTTGTGCCTTTAATCTCAATTTCAACTTCCTTTCAAATTTAAACAATTGTGTGATTGGTGCTGTGTAAGGTGTCCGTGAAAGTCGTGTTTCTTGGATTACTGTTTATCAGTCTCAAAATTTACTTGACCTTCTACAGCGATGAGATAAAACACATAAGGGGAGAGGGAATGGTGGAGAGAAGGTAACCGCACGTGGAAGACATACACATAAGTTTATGCATATATTCTTAATTTTCATAATCTGGCACTGAAGATGACCCCTATCCGAGGTCAAAACGTTTGCAAATTTCATAGTTACATTTTTTACTGCATGTTATGTTACTTAATCATAAGACCCTATTGCCAATACAAAAAGTTTCTGAAAACAAGCAGATGTGTCTTTGAAAAGACTGGCATTGGAGATTAGGGGTTGCAGATTAGAAAAAATTTACAGCAGACAGAAACTGATATTTCAGAGATAGGAAAGAGGGATAGACTAAGATAAAGAAGAGTTCTCTAAGTGAAACTATCTTGCAAAACATTAGGGTTAGGTAGAGAACATTACGTTTAGTAGAGAACAACATTAGTTAGGTAGAGAAGAATTTCCGAATTAAAACTGCCTTACAAAACAGTAGAGGTAGGAGTGGGGGTAGGTGTAGGTAAAGGAGTTGATTGAGCTAAAGCTGAATTCTCGAATTAAAGCTATCTGACGAGACAGTTGTGGTAGGGGAAAAGTAGATTGAGATAAGTGTTCTCGAATCAAAACTATCTTACGAAACAGTAGGGCTAGGCGTAGGGAAGGGTTGGGTGAAAGACTAGAATGAAGTTGAGCAAAATTCTCAAATGAAAGCTATTTGACGAAACAGTTATGGTAGGGGAAGAGGTAGGAATAGACTGAGGTAAAGAAGAATTTTCGAATCAAAACTACCTCAAAAAACAGTAGACGTAGGGTAGGGGTTGGGGTAGGTAAAGGGGTAGATTGACGTGAAGAAGCATCCATGAATTAAAGCTATCTGACGAAACAGTTGTGATATAGGAAGAGGAAGTAGTAGATTGAGGTGAAGAGTTCACGAATCAAAATTATCCTACGAAACAGTAAGGGCAGGGGTAGGGAAGGGGTGGGTGAAAGGGTGGATTGAGGTTAAGCAAAATTCTCGAATTAAAGTTATCTGACAAAACAGTTGTGGTGGGGGAAAAGGTAGGAGTAGATTGAGGTAAAGAATTCTCGAATCAAAACTATCTTACGAAACAGTAGGGGTAGGGGTAGGGAAGAGATGAGTGAAGGGGTGGCTCAAGGTCAAGCAGAATTCTCGAATGAAAGGTGTCTGACGAAACAGTTCTGGTAGGGGAAGAGGTAGGGTTAGATTGAGATGAAGAATTCTCGAATTAAAACTACCTCACGAAACAGTAGATGTAGGGTAGGGGTAGGGGTAGGTAAGGGGTAGATTGTGGTCAAGAAGAATCCCCGAACTAAAGCTATCTGACGAAACAGTTGTGGTAGGGTAAGAGGTAAGAGTAGATTGAGGTAAAGAATTCTCGAATCAAAAATATCTTACGAAACAGTAGGGGTAGGAGTAGGGAAAGGGTGAGTGAAGGGGTGGATTGAGGTTAAGCAGAATTCTCGGACGAAAGTTATCTGACAAAATAGTTGTGGTAGGAGTAAAGGTAGGGATAGATTGAGGTAAAGAACAATTCTCGAATCAAAACTACCTCACGAAACAGTAGAAGTAGGGTAGGACTAGGGGTAGGTAAGGGGTAGATTGAAGTAAAGAATTCTTGAATCAAAACTATCTTGAGAAAAGTAGGGGTAGGGGTAGGGAAGGCTTAGGTGAAGGCGTAGATTGAGGTTAAGCACAAT
>JAUMHM010054664.1:0-14833 GCA_032362435.1 Melikaiella ostensackeni
CGAGGGTAGATGATTTTAGTAACATGGTGTATCAGCTTTCTGGTTCTATTTCCTTTCTTATATTGAGTCAATCGACCAAATTTACTCCTTACTTTGCTGACATCCATATCCAACCTGATTTTTCATGGTGGATCTCGCTCCCTTCTTCTGACACGTGTTAATGTAGAGTTAATTCTCCAGTTAAATTGTGCGTCATGCGCAAAATCATAATTAACTTTAATTTCAAGTACAATTCCAACTTATTATTCCCTCCTGTAATTTCAAATTAATGCTTGCCATCAAATAAATATCAAAACGGTATCATATATTATAATTTTCAGTCTTAAAAATTCTTCTTCTTTTTTGTTGCTTCGCACCCATCCCCTTTCAGGTGAATTCTCAAAGCCGTCAGACATTCGGAAAGGTCGCAAAGGAACCACATATTTTTGCTCTGCGAATAACGCAAAATAAAGTAAACTTTCCGGATATTTCAAGCTCTCGACATTTTTATAATGATGACTTGAGGCCGCCGTCATATCACATGGAAGTCAAAAGAGAAACCAACACTTACATCTAATCGCAATTTTCTCATGACAGGAGCGGCGCTGCACCTGCACTGGCGGCAATGAGAACTCTTTTCTCCTCTCGTGAAAAGGGATACCAACTATAGACTACGTTATATTACCTGTCTGAAACATGTCCCCATAAGACCACAGTCCTTTTGACCCGAGCAGTAAGGCAGGTATAAACTGAGGAGTACAATGGGTACATACTAGAAAAATACTAATCCGTATTTCAATCTAGTCTGGAAAGGGTATGCAGAAGGTATTTCTTTTGTTTTCACCGCATTTCCTATTTTTCACATAAAAACCGAATCCAATGTAAGAATATCGAATGAAACTATCAATTTGATCAAGCGAGTGGACCGCGTGGTGCGAGCAAATTCCAGACAATAACTAATCATATGTTAGCACTATCAGCTGGTGGCGGCAACGTTCAGCGGGTTCCCCGCCAGTTGTCAGCAACAAACAGTCAACACTGGCGCGTGGGATATAGTTGCCGTCAGTGGCGGTTTTAGGATTCAACTTTGGGGGGGGGGGGGGGGGCTAGGGTTTGTAAACAAAATTTGTGCAGAACGATAAACGTTTATTGATTGGTATAATATGAGTCTTCATTTACATGTCTTTGGACTTTTCTATGAGATCATTAATGAATAATCTATTTTAGTATTGCATGATTGCTAAATCTTATAAAGATACATGTATAATACTAGATTGTCGGGTTGTGGGGGGGGGGGGCTTTAGCCCCCATAGCCCCCCGCTGGACCCGCCACTGGTTGTCGTGGCTTGCCGCCACCAGCTGATAAAGCTGACTGGCTCTTATCTAGAATTTGCTCGAACTACGCAGCCACGCGGTTGATCAAATTGATCATCTTATTCATGATTTTCACATCGAATCCGTTCTTCATGAGAAAAATAGGAAGTGCCTCACACCTAGGGGTGTAGGAATGTAGATTTTGATAATACATTCAAACTTGGTGTAAAATTATTACACTTGTTTATAAAAGTTTCGGAACATTAAAAAATGCTTCAATTGTTCAAAAAATGTCTTTTTCAAAATAAAATCCCCTGGAGGTATTCTGGAGACGATTCCAATGGTATTAATTTTTGGATCCAACTATTTGTTTGCGTATAATACGTTGCAAAAGTTTGAAATCTATAAACGTAGGAAACTTCAGGCTCGTCAGATATAACAACTTTTTTTCTGTCGTAATAAAAAAAATCGAAAATTGTACAAAAGTAATGTGACAGAAGATTAAAATGTCTATTCCTGATGATATTATAATTGAAAAATCGTGTGAAATGATACTTCACGGGTATTTAAAGAGATAGAAAGCGAAAATAATAATTTTTTTCAGAAAAATGTATAAGGATCAATTTCGAAAACAGTATGAAATATTAAAAAGTGTTGAAGGAACTTTTCGTAAAACGTTTAAAGAGAAACACGTGTGAAGTTGGATGTTCAACATTTTTAATTCTCTTAGTGCACCTTTTCATTGGGGAAAATTTCGTGATACAAAGTAAATTTTTTGCACCTCGAGTGTTCCGCCTTGTGTCCGTAAATGTATCGTTGGGAGTTATCGGAGTTCAAAAAGATGGCGGCAGCATTGCGTTTTCGTTAATAAATTGTTCACTTGTGATTGCAAGCTGCAATAAACAAAATTACAATAAACTAAGTGGGTTGACAGGTGAGTAGTGACAAATTGAACAATATGATCGTGACTCAATATCAGCTTTGCCGTTCCACTCTTCATAGATGTTGTGTGGAGTAGACCTAACCTCCAAACAAAAACTCGTGTTTTTATACTGTTGATGGAATTCATTAATTAAACCAAATAAAATTTTTCTGAGTCTAAATGAATGATGCAATAATTTGTTAATGAAATCAATGTTTACCTCGTAAGGTATTTATTGATTTATGATTATAGTCTGCTGATGAATTTAAACTTTCCAAAGAGTATACGTATTTTTCCAGGATCTGAGAGCAGTTGCTAAACAAAGTTTTAAAATACACTTGAACTGTGCTAGTATTAATAGAGATAAATTGTAAATGTAAGGGGAAAATATCTTAATTATTTGATTACATATAATTTCGGCTTGTAATTGTAATGCACAGCTATGTGAAAAACACGGAAACCATTCCTTTTCATCAATTCCAGGCACAGTTCTGTATTATTCATATATTTTATTAATTTCCTTCCTTCTAATTTTTATAAAATAGCTTTTAATAAAATCACAATCTATAAATCGAATATCGGTATACAGTTTCTTCAGGGTAAGTCTTTGTATTCTCTTGACTTTATTCTTTCAGTTTAATTTTGAAATCAATCGTCATGGAAAGTACTGCGAGCGAGATGCTCTCAACGACAAATCGAATCCGAAAGATTGTAAGTAGAGACTGTGAATAAACTTTAATTCGATTAGTAAGTAAAACTTAAAAAAAAGTGTTTTATTTTGATGACATATAAGTTATTATTATCTACCTTCTTAATTTACAGCCCGGTAGATCCGTAATTTGTAATTTTTTTGGGTAAAAATTTTTCTAGTTGAAAGTAAAAGTCACAAGTGCTTTCGTGAATACCAGTATTTCAATTCAGCTCAAAGAAAAAAGAACACCGTTGTGAGCTATAGAGCAACAGCAGAAACAGATGACGAGAGAGATGATACGACCAGTTCAGAGAAAAGTGTATGCAAATTATATATGAGTACCTCATTGGGATAAATGTTGTAAAGTCTTTTAAAACTTGATATATTCCTAAAAAGTTACTTCACGTCATATCATTTATATTGATAGTTCCCAGATTTTGTGATTCGTGGTTTCTGCAACACTGGAATCGAGTACTGCGAATGTTCTCAGCACGATTGCTTCAAAGATTTTGAAATTGTATACACTCAATTGTATTTAGACAACACAATTCTATGGGTGTCAGAACTAGCGTATCAGAAACTTGTAGCGCTTGAAGCACAGTATTTTGATGATACCACTAGCTCGCTGGACAGTACGTTTGAGGTAGAACCATTGAGAACGACTGACTCAGGTAAGATATTATTTAGGGTAGAAACTGAATAAAGTATAACTTATAATGGTTATTATTATATCTGTAAAAATTCAATGATTATAATTGATTCTTGGAATAATTTCATGTGAAAATATGTTAGATAATTTATTAAATTTAAAATTTTGGTCGGGATGGGAGTCCAAAAAGAGGTCATCACGGTGTTTAAAGTCGCTCTCTTGGTTCCAAAAATCGTACCCCTAGTACGATAAAACGTGAAACTGAAGCCCTTCAAGAAAGAGATGATAATTAATAAAGTAACGCACAGGTTTGTGAGGAGTTGATTGCAGCAGTACGTTAGAGGCCGTCTATTTGCGATGACAGTTTGGATGTAACTGAATGATCGAAAAATAGGATTGCTAAGTTATGGAAACAAATTTCTGATCAACTTGAAGGTAGGAATAAAATTTGGTATTTTTTAATATGTAATCCCCCACGAGATGAGGAGAATATAACTGCTTAAGAAATCAATTATTCTTCTATATAGGAAGGTTGACAGCAGCTAAGGCGAAACAGAAGTTTCGTAATCTTCAAGTTTCTTTCTATAGGTACGAGAATGAAGAATGAAAAAGAAGTGGTTGTGAAGGCACTCCAACTATTAAATGGCCACGCATGGAGTCTATGCAATTCCTTCGGAATAAGAAATATCAGAACGGGTTCTTATTAGTTAAAAAGCTATTTGTGTAACGCTGGAGAAAGATTCCAAAATGATTGACGTGTTATTTTTCTTCATTTTCAGAAATGTAGATAATCTGACTGACGCTGGTGCTGAGGGAGATGCAGATGTAAATTCGTACGATAGACGCAGCAGCGTAGAGGATCTTCCCTCTACGGCAGTAGTAAAATGAATAAATCCAGAAAAGTCTCGACATTCAAAAGGTTGCTGACGCCTTTTCCCAAACACAGCAAAAGATTCGATTATCGACACCACCACTTACTGATAAGATCGATCATTTTGTGGGTTATTTAGGACAAACCTTGCAAAGTATGAACTTTACTCGGAGTACGTAATTCATAAAGTAAATATATTACTTTATGGTGTTAGAACGATTGTCCAGTAGGGTGCTAGGGATTATGATATACCCAGTGGAGAAAAACTGGAATTTACGTTGCAAAGTGTATGAAAAATTTTTCCACATGTTTTATAAAGATTCGAAAAATGCATACATATATGCCTATTTTTAAACTTTCAAAACTTGAAACTTTTTGAATCTTATATGCTGATTAAAGACAAATATTTTATAAAAAATTAGAAGCTACAAGGTTATGCAAGTTTCTGATCAGGGTCATAATTCTAGTTTTTCGAATGAAATCCCTGTCATCATTTTTCGAATTGAACTTTTGTCTGCATTTTTATCCTAGCTGAAGCTGCCACTTTGTGGCTGTCACTGTTTTTGCAAAATGACATATTTATATAAATAATTGTATTTCCAAATTGATCTTGGGCTTAAAAGATCGTACAATTTCTCTACTTTATCGACCGAATGAATAAGAGAATATATATTTATTTGTAGAAAAACTAATAGCAAACGAGAAAGCTCATATACTGTGTACTTGAGAAGGGTTACCGATATGTGACCGAAACGTTGTTAATGATTAACTGAGGGATCTTTCAGAATATCATAAGAATAAATCTTTTAGACCAGTATTTTACAACTTTTAACATTAATTTAAAATATGGTAACATCTCGCACCGATCAAAGCTTAAGTGACCGATGCGAGATGTTGAAATTTTTAGCACTATCAGTTTTTTATGATTTAATATATATTAATTTACTGATATCGTCGTTAAAGTGGAGACATTGCGTGATCTATTGAGCTCACGGTCAATTTAAAACTCCAATTATTCAGCCTTTGAAGCCTTTTAAAAAATTGTTGTAGCGATTCGCTCCAGCATAGCGATTCGCTTCAGTTGACGCTAGTGAAAAATAATAACTTTCTGTAAATAACACACTTGATTACATTTTTAAACAAGCAATACAAAACTGCATTTCTTAGCTGGCTTAAAATTAATTATAAACAATGTTTATAAATGACCGACTATAAAAGCGGTGGCCACTTTTATCATTTGAAAGACAATCTTCTCAAAACCATGAAAATTAAGTTAAAAATTTGTCAAATGTTGAAAAATTATTCATGAAATATTAATGATAATAATAATAATAATCAACTGGAGAATCATATGGAATAAAACAATGATAGAAGAATTGATGCGTCCCTGTTAAGAAAGCGCGAAGCTTGAAACTGAACGCGAGAAGTGACACAATTTTAGGATTAAGTTCGCTGCGAAGTATCCACATATACAGAGAGGTGCAGTAAGAGATCTTATCACTGAGGTTAAGGATATCACAAACAATTTATTTATCTAAGGAGACCGAACAATGGAGATTAAAGGACAAGCTGAGTCGGTTAGGGAAAACGTCGATAATGAACATCAGTTATAGAAAGCTGCACCACAAGATCAAGCGGCAACCGGTAAGGCAATACAAACATCATCGTGCTATTGATGTTCCTGCGCAAACTTATGATGATCCAGTACCATCACATCCTCTAGAGGCAGATGACCTAATTCAACCAGAGGCAATAGCAGAGATTTAGTAACCAAGAAGGCGATTTGAGTGGACATACCATATGAACGCAGACTTTATGCGTCTTTTTTATGGCAGAGAATAGAGGGCGAAGTGCAAGGAAAGAACGTCATCGTCTCTTCTTACTTAAATACCCGCAAATATCCACAAGAATAAAAGAACAGTTTCTAGCAGGCCGGGAACGCTTAATATCTTTCTGCAAATTGCTTTCAGCGGTTGAAATAGCTACCATCAAAATAAAAGTAGAATAACAGCCTCCTAATTATGAGCTCCCTCTGGAAGTTGCATATGTTGAAGAAATAGTCAAAGCGAAGGTATAGGTGCTAGGGATAATAAAGATCAAGTACCGGATCCACTGGAACCATATCCGGACATTAACGTTCTCGTTCATATAAACAGCGAAACCCCAGAAAAACTGCAGAACCTTGACAGGAATTTGGGCAAGATTTACGAGAGTTTAGAGGTGTAGAACCAATACAAAGGCATTCTCTGCCAAAAATCTTTATTACGAGGGATCTGCATGCACTGATAGGGCACCTAAATAACAAGGGTTTGCCTATACATTTGAACGCACAACTATCTGCGCTACAGGTGCAAACTCTAGTGCATCGAAACTCATCATGGAAAATCAGGTTGGATATGGATGTCAGCAAAGCAAGGAGCAAATTGGGTCGATAGATCCAATACTATATGAGAGAAGAAGTAGAACCAGAAAGCTGATACACCATGCTACTAAAGTAATCCACCCTCGGAACATCGAGGCATTGATACCACCAATATTGGATAAGATTATACACTCCTAACGGCAAAGACTTGATGTTCTTACTGCTAGACTGCGTCGGTACAAATAAGAGTAGTGCAAAAAAACAGCAAAATCGAAACTTTCAGGTAAATGGAGAAAGATTCTATCGTGAACTAAGTAAAGAGCAAAAGATCCAGCAAGACATCAAAGCTTCTCAATTGGAAGCCAGGGCTCCCTACTGGTCGGGTGTTTGGGGTAAAACAAACAGAAGCAACTCAGGCGCTGTGTGGTTCCTACTAGAGAAATAAATGGCAAGCAATAACCCTCTAACGGAGCCTACTTACATCACAGAATCAGAAGTTTCAGCGGTTTTGAAAACGACAATTAACTGGAAAGCCCCAATCTCGAGCAAAAGCCTGTCTCCCAACGACTTATAGGTGCCTTACAGCTGTAATTACAGATGAGGTTTAATCTCATTGCGACAAGAATAACATCCTAACAGAAGAACAAAAAGGATGTTGCAAAAACTCACGGGGCAGTGAAGATCTAATCACCATTGACGCTATGGCCATGACGCAAACTGGAAAACATCAAAGAAACTTGTACATGGCTTATATTGACTACAGGTAAGCGTTTCCTTTGGTACTACATAACTATTTGCTTGAAGTTTTAAGAGTTTCCAATATCTGCCCACATATCATCGACTTTTCACGTCGTGCGATGATGCTTTGGGGAACAAGAATCAAGTATTTCGATCATGGGCAGCCAGGGATAATTAAAATAATTTGCATTACGACGGGTAGCTTTCAATGAGACTCCTTTAATGCATTATGGTTCTGTTTAGCGTTGAATCCACTGAGCAAAACAATAAATAGCTTATCCTATGGGTTCAGAGTACATGATAACGAGGATAGCTGTCATCTGGCCACATGGAGATTGGACTAGACGAATGCAGTTTTGTGCATCTAATCAAAGGAGAATTAGGGATCGCATAATTAGAGGACGAGAACGAGGATCACATCGAGGCAATGACTGAGGGTGAGTCATATAAATATCTGGGTATTCTTGAGTCTAAGGTTATTCAGTATACGATAGTTAAGAAAAGCCTAATGACTACCTTCACTACAAGGTTTAGATTGGTTCTGAAGAGTTCTCACGATTCGGACAATAAAACAATGAAGACTAAAAGCTATCTACGGCGAGCACCCCAAAACGTTACATCAACATGAAGTGGACAAAGAGGCATCCAATATTTGGCTGAAAAGGGGCGTCCTGTTTCCAGTAACGGAGGGATTCGTGATAGCGATTCAGGACAGGGCTGTCAGCACCAGAAATTATCGCAAGCATGTGTTATATCAAGACGTGGTTGACAAGTGCCGATTGTGTTGAGATACCAATGAATCCATCGGGTACATTATTGATCGTTGCCGCGTAATGGCTCAGAGAGAATACACGCACACATGATGTGGCGGGCATTATATGTACATCAACAACTTGCCCTAAACCTAGGACTCTTAACAAAATGGATGCCTTTTTGTAGGTACATCCCAGTGCCGGTTCTTGAAAACAAACCTGTATCTCATACTGGGATGTTACTATCCAAATGGATCATTATATCCGACCCAATCGACACGACATTGTGATGCGAAAGAGAGAAGGTGGAAAAAGCTATATCATCGACATTGCTCGTCCACTTAACCAAAAATTGCAGGCAACCTATACAACCAAGATCCATAAATATACTGTGCTAAGGCGTGAAGTGAAGACATTATGTGTATGGAGGAATGTGAAACATGCATCTATTCATCCATATAAGCCGCTTCCACTTCCAGTTCTTCCGATGAGGTAGAGTAGGCTGCAGTAGTGAGAGAGTAGCGTGGTGGTCTCTTGTTGTAGTGACGTAGCGTAGAACCGAAGATACGAAATGTTTGTAGGGGTGCTTCCGGGGCGACTATCTTTTCAATATGAAATTTAAATAGCAACTAGAGTTTTTATTATTTTACTACAGTAATTTAACATTTATTTTCAGTGAAGATAATTGAAAATAATAGTTGACAAAGTGTTTTTTTGAAATAAAATCATTCGACACTTTTGTACACAATTGTTGAATGATACTTGTTTAAGTGTAACAATATATTCACATCATTCGCAGGTATTTGGTTTTTATAACTTATCTTTTTACTTTGTACATAATGTGAGTATATTGTTATACTTCAAAAAGTATCATTCACAATTTCTGTACAACGTGTGATGTATTGGAAATTGAACCATTCCAAAAAAATTCTGTGTCACCTTTTATTTTCAACTAACTTCGTTTCGGAAAAATGTTAAATTATTGTAATAGAATAATCAAAACTCTAGTTGCTATTCAAATTTTACATTGAAAAGTTAGTTGCCGCGGAAGCACCCCTACAGGTATTTCGTATATTCGGGACTACGTTACGTCACTACAACGAGAGACCACCACGCGCCTCTCCCACTACTGCAGCCTACTCTAGCTCTTCGGACGAACTGTAAGTGGAAGCGCTCCAAATGGTTTGGTCGGGAATTTCCCCTTGTTGGGCAGGTCTATACTACATCATCGCAAGAAATTTCAAACGTCGTATTAAATTCCTAACATCTTCAACTCATCAAGCACTTGACTTAGTTCGTTTCGCATGATGAAAAACCGAGTTTATCCAAAAAAAAGTTGAAAAACGCAAAAAATAATTTATTTGCTCTTCGTGATACATCAGGCTGAAGTATACATTAAAGTAGTGACTAACCTACAAAGTCCATAGAAGAAAGTCTATGCATAGAAATGCCAAATATGAGAATATGTTTATAAAAATGATAAATGTTTTTATATGGCGGTCTATCAGGTACACATTTTATGCTTCATATAAAAAGGAATTATTTCGCAGAAAAGAGAAATTTTCTATGCATAGAAATGCCCAATAAGTGAATACCTTTATAAAAATTGTTTATTATCATGACAAGTATTGTTGGATCGCAGTTTGCTGTGCGAAATTTTTGATCTTCAGATAAAAAGGAATACTTCTACAGAAAGAAAAAATATTTGTATGCCTAGAAATGCCAAATGAGTGAACTTGTTTATAAACATTGTTTATAACAATGACAAATGCTGTTAAATGGCAGCCTTTTGTCTACAAATTTCATTTTTGAGATGAAAACAAATGATCCCACAGAAAAGGAAAATTTGTTATGCATAGATATATGTCAAATAAGTAAATTTGTTTGTAAAACTTGTTTATAAAAATAACAAATGTTGAATGGCAGTCTATTGGGTACAGCTTTTATCCTTCATATAAAAAGAAATGATTCCGCAGAAAAGAAAAATTTGCTATGCATAGAAATGCCAAATAATTGAATTTGTTTATAAAATTTGTTTAAACTATCCACTATTATTGTTGCTTGGTGCTCGTACGCAATTAAGCATTAATCTCACACATTTTATTATCAAAATCTATGAAAGTCATCTTTTCAAATTCCGAAAATTCAGCAGGTGACTGTTATATTAATTAATTTCTTCACAAAAATTTAAAAAATCCAGGTATTTTTTCTACAATTCAAATTTTTGTGCAACGAAAGCAAATTAAATAATCCTCTATCTTTTTTACGAAATATTCATGGATGGGGCTAAGTAGCTAGCGCATATGTAACCAGTTACATTTTTCAAGTTAAAAAACAAATAAATAATTTTTTTTTAACGTGCAGTAGTGCATTCAAGTGGGATCCTTTATGACTATTTTCAAGAAAGAAAAGCTCTGATTCGCTGATATTTAAGGAGTCGGCTGATATTTGTGCCAAAAAAGTCCTTTTTTCCACTGTGTAGTGACTTGGCAAGCGCGACTATCTCATCTGCATAGGCCAGAAAAAAACCTCAGTCATTGAGTCAAATGAGAATTTCCCCCTAGAGTACTCCCTGCGTGATGTCAACATGCGACGTATTGCTTTGGAAGGTGTCCCTCAGACTCGTCCATTTCAAAAATCTAGCCATTAGAATTTTCGTGCAAATTTCAGTTATAGAATTGACAAGCGCAATGCATCTGTAATTGTTCGGAACCTCCTAATTACTTTTTTTATGGATCATGATACAATTAATTTTAGGCACTCCTTGTTCCTTCCAAACTGCACTGAAGAATGTCGGAAGGAACAAGAGCTAGAAGACCGGTAGGAACCTATAAAATTCGCTACTTATACCGTCGCACTCCGAAGTTTTCTTTTTTCACAGCCGAAAATGCTATCCGATATCTCTGTCTGAGTAATCATCAAGTCCAGGAAAGAATGCGATGCATGTTCCTCAAACTGCATGGGAGGATCGCCAGGGCCCTACAACGAGTTAACAGAGTCTTGCTACTAGATTAAACTTACACATTCTTATCTAACTTTTCCAGGTCTAAAATAGTTAACCACTTTCCCAAGTTCGTTCGGGTTCCGACAAGTTGCGCAGATTTTATTAACACACTGTCTATATTCAACTTTTTACACTCTCATTATAATGAGAAGGTATTAGTTTTGTGTGAAAACTGACTATCGTGAATTTCATTAAATCTCCACGTTTCGTAACCCCCTGAATCCGAGAAAACAGGTTTTCCGATGATGTCTATCTGTCGTTGTCGTCGTTATCGTCTGTATACTGGATAACTTTTGAAAGACTAATCGGATGGGGGATTTTGTCAAATGGTATAATAATAAAAGCATCCAGAGGCAGTTAATGTCACCTCCAGCGCTCTCGGTCGCTGCGTAAGGACAACAGCGGTAAACGACGAACTCCAAACTACCTAATTTTGTCCCTGCTACAACATCGTTGCAAGAGACTTCAAACTTCGTATTAAATTCATAAAATTTTAAACTCATTAGGCGCTTGACTTATTCCGTGGCTGATGATGAAAAATCGGTTTCACCCGAGAAAAAAGTCAAAAAACGCAAAAATAATAACCGACCGCAACTGCGTCACTATAAGAGGTCTAGCGCGAGAATGAATGACACCAGGACGTTTCGAGTAGACGAAAAGCGCTTTTGTCGCAAGTTTGCTGATGGACAAAACGATAAGCAAAATGCCTGTAAACCACCGAGGTCCGAGGAAGTGGTCAGATATTGGTCGAGCAGCTGGGGTGATCATGTGTCAAGCCACCTAGACACTATATGGCTCAATATAGAAAAGGACAGAGTTTCACGATTGCCTGTGAAGAATAATTTATTCATCACAACTTCTGACGTCACTCGCATCCTAGAGAGGGCCTTAACTGGAGGGCGCCCAATCCAGACAGGGTACACAGCTTCTGGTACAAGCATCTAGTCGATTTGCACACCTCCCTTGCTGGCGCTCTCCAGGCCATCTTGGAGAATCTGGAACGCATGCCCTCTTTCATGGCAGAAGGAGTCACGTACAGAATACCCAGAAAGGCAGGTGTCAATAGTCCTAAAGACTACCAACGAACTGCCTGCCTTTTAACCATCTGCGAATGTTTCACGGCCATTATGACCGATTTCACCTACAAATATTGCGAGGAGAACAGCGTCCTCACCGTAGAATAGAAAGGTTGTTGCCGAGCTTCTCGTAAGGACTTAGTGATAATCGATACTGCGGTTGTGCTGCATGCGAAACATCATCAACGCAATCTGTACATAGCCTATATCGATTATCAACAGGCGTTTCCCTCAGTACCCCACCACTTCTACATGAATGACCTTAAGATTTATGCTGGCTCAGAGTCGAAAATGCAGAGCCCACTCAACATCCTACTGCAGTTTTGCAATGACATCATGTTGACTTTGGGCCTGGAGAAATGCAAGAAACTGCATCTATCCCGTGGAGAGGTGATCACCCCACTGGAACCGGATGATCGAGATCTAATTCAGTCGATGATTGATCGGGAGTCATATAGGTATCTCGATATATTGCAGGCACGAAGACCACTCCAGCCTGCAATAAAAGGAGCACTTAAGACTTCCTTATCGGGGCGTCTAGGTTCGATCCTGAAAACCGATCTCAGTGCTAGAAATATCACGAAGGCGATTAACACCTTTTCCATCCCTCTCTTTATATACTCCTTTGGATTATTCTCGTGGGCAAAAAACAGACCTCGAGACACTAAACAGAACCATCCGCGCGAAAAATTCCGAACAACGAATGCATCACAAAAGGACGGCTAAGGAGAGAATACTCATGCCACGCAAACTCGGAGGCAGAGGGGTTCCGGATGTTTGCTGGCCGTGTGACTTCCAGCTTATACGGCTGCGCAAACACTTCCAAAACAGGATGAACATCCTGTTCTACAACTACATCTGTATTCACCACTGAAGCTTGCAGCTGCTGATTACCAGAAAATGGGTCACCTAACTGTTGAGCAGCTTGCTGCTCATTGGGAGGGGGAGGGGCAACAGCTGCATGAAAAGCGGAGTTTTTCTGGGCTTAAAAATTATATCAGGTAATCGTCTTCTGTAATAAAGGTCTTCCGCGTATACGGCAAATAAAACTGTTTCTTCTGGATTAGAGTCTTCGTGAACCTGTTTCAATCCTCAAAAAAGACACCTATAGTATGATGGGTTGCCAATATACAGGGGCTCGAATTGTCGACATTTTGCCATGCGCGCCGGTATTCCATTACTCATAACTTTTACTGAAGTTGGTCGATTTAACTTTTAGATCAGTGGTTTGGAAACGTTTTTTTATGATCTTTGAGATAATAACAATTATTATTTTGTAGTAAAAAAAACTATGTCACCCCCCATTTTTCAAGTTCAAAGGTATTTTGGACTTTTTTCAAAATTCGGCTGTTTGAATTTTCTTTTAATGATCTTAGAAGAAGATTTGACTCTTTCCCTTTAAAATCATCTAGGATAGACAGCGGGGTGAAAATTGCTAATAGGAGCATAAAACGATTCTTGTACGCGGCTGCCGAATCGCGGCCCGCCGCAGAGTGAATTAGTACACCGCAGGTCCCATTGGGTTCCAAAAACATTACTGCAGTATAATTACAGCTATTGTACATTTCTGAATTTTGTTTATATTCTACAAATAGCACAGGTCAAAGGCGCGGCAGTTGCGTGTTCGAATCACTGTATATGCCAATTAGAAATTTTTGCCGCGTGAAGTGATTCGTTTACTCCAAAATCATTATTTTCATCGTATAGCTCATAAGAAAACGTTTTCTAACCACTAGTATAAAAGTTACATCGACTAACTTCAGTAAAAGTTATAAGTAATTGAATACCGGCGCGCGTAGTAATATGTCGAAAATTCGAACCCCTGTATGTTGGCAACCAATCACACTAGACGTGTCTTCTTGAGGGGAATAAAAGAGGTGCACTAAGACCACAATCCTTTGGAAATTCTTAGGCGGGTACACTTAATCAATTATGCTCCATATATGTTTCTTAACTCTTGGCCTTTCATCTCTTATTGTATGTTTGTCTGTTCTTGTGCGTGTGTGAAGTTGTGGGTTGTCCGCCGTCACAATATTTTTGAGAAGAATCGCTGGTGTCAGTCACTGCTAGTAGGTAATGGGGGTGATGACAAATGCACGGAAGGTGTTATAGGCTTGGATCCCTATAATGGGGCTCTCCAGTATAAATTCCGGATTCCTATAAACGAGCTCTCCAGTGTGTATACACGTTTCCATATCAGGATAAGGGAGAGTTTGACGAACGCGCGAGCAGGATCAACCTGCAAATAGCGACTGACACCAGTGAATCTACTAAGAACTTGCCGCGTTCGCGATCGTGTTTGGTTGCGAAGTACCGGGTCGTGAGTACCTGTGGGAGAAGGTGGGCCATAATAATGCTAATAATAATAATAATAATAATAATAATAATAATAGCCTCAGTGGCTCAGACGGTTAAGCGCTCGGACTTCCTACTAGAGGTCCGGGGTTCGATCCCTGAGCCGGTACCTCTGGAAAT
>JAUMHM010054684.1:0-14831 GCA_032362435.1 Melikaiella ostensackeni
CTGAAGGAGTGAACTGCAATGTTCACGAAACGTCGGCAAGATTGGTAGTTTTGGACACAATTGAAACCCGAAACACCTCCTTTTGATCATAATGAATCATCGTAAAAGCATTAAATCTATTAGTATTTATATTTGTATTTGTTAAAGGAAAGTCCCTAGGGCTAAATAGCCCTCCCAAGAACAGAATTGTACAAGGTCTTACAAATTTGTGCAAGCACTGATCGGTAGAATACTTGAATAATCTTATAATTTAATCTATAAACTAATTAAAATAAATAAAGTGTCAACCTTAGAATACGTATCAAATTGGGTATGAGATTAATGCATAGTAGTTAACATTGAGTGATTAATTAGTAGCTCTTGTGCATGTTAAAGTAGAAATAATGAGGGAAAAACTGTGTGTATAAGAAATAAGAATTACAAAGATTAATAACAACAAAAGCAAATTCGAAGATGAAATGCTGCTAATTAAATATGAGAGTTTACCAGTAAGTAATTTCAAGAGTTGGGTTCGGAGTATTGCACAAATATTTGAAAAAGAGATTTTTGGACTGATACAGGGAGGGTTCATTTCTAATATCGTATGGTACTTCATTCCATAACCGGGCACCTCTTACTATAAATGACCTTTGAAGCTGACACGTTCTGTGGAAAGGAATCTTAAGGATTTTATGTCTTTTACGAAGCTTAGACTGTGCTGGAAGGTCTCTGTCTACAAATTGGAAGAGGTTGAATAGATAGGAGCTTTGTTCTGAAAAAGAGTATAGAGCAAATTACACATTAAAAATTGTCTTCTCTTGGCAACATTAAGCAGACCAGCCTTAAGTTGGTATGGAGTTATGTGTTCGTGTTTAGGAAAATTGTAGATAAAGCGGACACAGGCATTTAACGCACGCTCGAACTTTAAATTTAAATCGTCGGTCAAATCATGATGAACCAAACAACCGTATTCAAAGTGGGGCAAGATCAGACTCTTAACCAAAAGTATACGAGTGGAGGTAGGTGGCGAGTCCTTATTCCTATATACTTGTTGTAGAATTCTGTATGTTTTCCTCGAGATGTTCTGTACCTGTTCCTACCAGGACAAGGTACGGTTATGGAAATATCCTAGATCTTTAACCACTTCCGAAAGAGGGATAGTGAGATTCTCGATACGAAGGGGTGGAAATGATGCCAGAGGTTTAAGCGACAGAGATGAAGTAGGTCCAACAACAATTGCCTGAGTTTTGCCCGGGTTAAGAGTAAGTCCATTCTTCCAGGACCAGAGGATAACACAATCGATATCCTCCTGGATTAGAACAAGTAAACTACTTAGTGAAGAAATTGGTCCCGATAAGTAAATTTTGAAATCGTCAGCATATTTGTGGTAGCTGCAGTGTTGAAGTTCATTTCCAAAGTCAGAGGTGAACAAATTAAAGAGGAGGGGTGCCAGAATGGAGCCCTGAGGGACCACACTCTTGACCTCCCACCAGTCAGAAAGCCCACCACTACTATTAATAATTCTGTGAGACCGATTATTAAAACAGGATTTAAACCATTTAATGACAGAGTTTGACATGTTCAAAGATTTTAACTTTTGTAGGAGTAACTTATAGTTAACCATATCAAAAGCCTTCGAAAAATCAAATACGACAACAATCGTGATCTCCCTATCATCGATTGCTAATTTGAGATCCATCGTTACTTTAAGGGAAGCAGTAAGAGTGCTTTGTTCCGCCCGAAAACCTGATTGAATCGGGTTAATGGCTTTAGCTATTTCGGGAAATTTGGAAATTTGCAGGTGGAAAATTTTTTCAAATGATTCAGACAGTGCACATAAAATAGAGATTGGCCGGAAGCCTTTCGGAAAAGTAGGTTTAGAAATTTTGGGATTTGGGCAAATAACAGCCTTTTTCCAGATATCTGGGAAAATACTGACCTGTAGGGAAGCATTATAAATATGCGAAAGAATAGGGAAGATAATTGGAAAGGCAAGTTTAATCATTTTGATTGATATTCCATCAGTTCCCATGAGATTCGATTTGATTTCATGTGTTTTTTCCAAAAATATTCCAGGTGTGATGTCATCGAAAAAGAAGTCAGAGTCATTAAATGTTGAACTAAGAGGGCTAGTGAAAGATGGTGATGATAAGTCTTGAACTGGGAATGTAAAAAAAGTCTTTAAAAGGTCATTAGGGGTAAAATTATTATCTAAAGATTCGTGCTTGGGCGGAATTAGGTGCAAACGACCTCTTTTTTGTCTCTATATGCAATCTCGTTATAATTGTATTTATTGAAAGCATCTCGAATCTTAGTTTGAACTAGGTTCCTGAGTTTACCAAATTAAACTAGTACTGTACTTCTTTTTGTGTTTTTTGCAAGTCGGCGCTAGCCTCGTGGGTGCAAGCACAGAGTTATATATTGCAATTTTAGCTTTACTCGTTACGTTTTTACTTCTAGTAATAGCTTGTACACTGCCGATCATTTTGCTACCCTCGTTTTTACGTTTAAATATCTCTGCATCTATCTTTCTGTCAGTAGTAAATAAACTTCCAAGATACACGAATTCATCAACTTGTTTCATCCTCTCTCCGTTTCAGACAATGTTGCATACTGTTTTCTCACCCCTTTTATCAAACACGATCGTTTTTGTTTTATTTGCGTTAATCTTAAGACCCATACTCTTCATGCTGGCGTCCAGCCTGCTCATCATTCTCTGCAAATCGTCGACTGATTCTGCCGTGACAATCTTGTCATCTGCAAACGCCAGTTGACGTACTTTCACTGTCCAGAGATCAACACCTTCTTCGTCTAAGAGGGCCATTCTTAGACATTTCTCCATGTATATATTGAAAATCCAGGAGGACCTAACGCAGCCTTGCCTAACGCCCTGTTTAATATCAAATCCAAAGCTTTTTGCAGATCAGCAAATGCACAGAAAACTCTTTTGTTTACTTTCAAACTTTTTTCTATGATCTTCCTCAAGCTAAATATCTGATCCGCGCATGGTCTCCCTGGCATAAATCCACATCGAAATTCCCAGTTCCTTTTCTCAGTTATTCCCATGACCTTCTCAATAAGTATCTTGGTAAATATTTTGCCCACGGTACTTAGTAGACTAATCGCTCTATAATTAATACAGTCGCCTTTATCACCCTTTCCCTTGTAGATTGGGATGATAATCGCCTTTCTCCAATCATTTGAAACTTCACCATACACAGCACACATATTCATAAACTCGCTCAGCCACACAAACGAATATCCGCCAGCGCTCTTAAGCATTTCAGCGGTGATATCATTCGTACCAGCCTTACCAGTCTTTAGTTTCTTAATCACAGATATAATGTCGTCGATATCGATTCCCTTTTCGCTACCCACAAAGGGATTGTCTACCGTATTCTCTTCAATGTGAAGGCTGGTATGATTTATAGTTATACATATCTTAAAATCAGAATATGAACAACAAATTCCATTTAAAAAAATTTTTTTATGTAAATAAACGAAAAGGAGCATTTAAAGTGTTTATTTGTACACAATCAAAAAAAATCAAAAGGGAATTGAATATTTAAACATTTTAATAAATAAAATGCAAAAAAAGACAAATTGTAAGAAAGTGTAGGAAGCGAAAATTGAGCCCGCAACCTTCTGGCTATCAACCCGGCTCGCTACCGCCTGAGCTACTCGGCCATTTGGGACAGGGATTTTGTAGCATCTTTGAAAATGCATAGAAAGTTTTCGAAAGTATGGAAGGTCTTGGAAATTTGTAAGAGTTGTTGAAATTCAAATTTAGGGAAGTTTCTAAGCTTGTTAAGTTTTTATTGACGGTTAAGAATTCTTATCGCATTTTCGGAGCAATAAATGGTCTTTTCCCATCTTAGAGGCTAAACTGCAGGAGACTGGTGCCCTCCTTAGTGTACAACACAAACAGATGATATCTCTAGTTAATATAGTTGAAGGTAATGTCCAACAACAAGAAGTGTTAATCGATCGACCATCAGAATAAAGCAATTTAACTTTGAAATTAAATACAATTTCAAGTTTGAATCATCGGTCATACGATCTTTGTTATACAAGTGTGTTTACGATAACAACGTTACGGTACCTTTGTGTAACTTCTTCAGGTTTGAAATTTTTGATTTAGACGTTCTTAAAACTTTGTTGACAATTAAAACATGTTTGTACAGGTGTTTTTGTTACCTTTTCCAATTGAAAATATTATTTTTGAATAAGAAACACTATTTTTAAAACAAAACATTTTTTAACTGTTATGGTCCAATGGTAATATAAGTGATGAATATTAAGTAATTATTAGTAAAAGAGAGATGGACTAGAGTCAAACGTTCTTACAAAATTTACTCAATATTTATCACTTATTTTACCATTGGACCATAACAGTTAAAAAATGTTTTGCTTTAAAAATAGTGTTTGTTATTAAAAAATAATATTTTCGATTGGAAAATGGAACAAAAAAACCTGTACAAACATGTTTTAATTGTCAACAAAGTTTTAAGAACGTCTAAATAAAAAATTTCAAACCTGAAGAAGGTACAAAAGGGTACCGAAACGTTGTTGTTGTAAACACAATTATATAATAAGGATCGTATGACCGATGATTTGAACTTGAAATTGTATTTAATTTCAAAGTTGAATAGATCATAACTCTTTTGGTTCTGGCTTGGTTTTTATACTTTTCTTTGCATAACCAAAGTTTGGTGGGACTGATGTTATGAATGGACACTCCACCTTATGGGGATTTTGCTGCTCAAGGAAAAGGAATTGCGGGATATAATGCGCGTAAGAAAGCTAGATATTTTATGTGTACCGTAAACAAAGAAGAAGGGATGTGAGATAAGAAATATGGAGAGCGGAGTCGAACTTTGGTTAGGAGTAGATAATGAATCATATGGAAGCCAAGGAGTCGGTTCGATTATGAATGAAAGAGCAAAACAACGTGTCAAAAAGCATGAATGTGTATCTCCTAGATTACTATGGGTTAGAATGAAAGTGGGACTCAGAAGGCTATTTATTATAGCGTGCTAGGCTCCAGTTGATGGTGACAGTAGGGATGTAAAAGATTCCTTCTGGGACCCGTTAAATGATATTTTAGGTACTTGCAATCCTAGAGAAATAATAATTTTACTCGAAGCTATGAATGGCTGGGTTGGTGTGCAACGCAAAGGTACCGCCAGGGTACTGGGTCATTTTGGAGACCCGAAAACTAACAGTAACGGGGATAAATTAATTAGCTTATGCTTAGAAAAAGGCTTGTCAATTACAAATACTTGGTTCAAACATAAAGTGATCCACATGGTATACTTGGTGAAGAGGCGAAAGCCACAGTATGATTGACTTTGTTGTAGCGGATGAAAGACTAAGAGGGCTAGCAAGAGATACAAGGGTTATGAGAAACTCTGAATGTGGAACGGATCCCTACTTCATAGTTTCAAAAATGAACCTAGGTCAGGGATGGTGGAAAAGAAGAATTAGTAATAAGTCAAAGCAGATGCGAGTTAGAACAGAGAATTCGCAGACACCAGAAGTGCAATTGGGATATCGTGAAAAACTGAACAAATATTTAGGGCATCATAAAGGAGACTGGAAAATGGAATTAGGCAATAAAAATGTAGACGATACATGGATAATACTACGGGATAGCATCTTCAAGACTGCATCTGAAGTGTGCGGTACTGCGACTGTAGGAAGAAAGGCTGGAGATATTTGGTGGAATGATGAAATTCGCGTGGCTGTCAACGAGAAAAAGCAAGCATACTTGAGAATGTTGAATATTAAAGGTCTCAGCGAAGATTAAAGGACTAGATTAGAAAATGACTATAGGGATAAAGACAGAAAAGCCAAGATACTTGTCAGAGAAAGCAAGGATAAAATCAAAGCTGAAGAAAATAAAAAAATTCAATATGATTTTGAAGGAAATAAGAAATTATTTTAGAAATGAGTTAAGAAGATTAAGAAAGGAAGTACTAGCACTGAGGTAGTCGGAATTAGGAATGCTGATGGTGAAATGGTATGGGATTCGGGAGAAGTGAAAGATTGTAAGAGTGATTCCTTCAAGAAATTTTATGGAGGTCGAGCTATGGAGCATATCAACCGTGACACTGAAGAGGATACGTTAGACAATCCCGTTGTAGGTAGCGGAAGAAGATTCGATATCGACATTATATCCGTGTTTAAGAAACTAAAAAATGGTAAGGCTGCTGGTGTGGATGGTATCACCGCTGAAATGCTCAAGAGTGGTGGCGAATATTTGTTTGTGTGGCTGAGCGAATTTACGAATATGTGTGCTATGAACGGTGAAGTTCCAAATAAATGGAGAAAGGCAATTATTGTCCCGATTTACAAGGAAAAGGGTGATAAAAGTGACTGTACTAATTATAGAGCGATTGTTGGTGATTCCATGTGGATCCATATAGAAACGTGGGTTCTATACGCATCTATTTTCAGTTTTGGTTACAATAACCGACATTTTCCGTATAGACTTTCATTTTATACGATTCTATGAGTCCTTTAGTGTTCGACAAGGGCATCCAAAAAATGCAAAATTGTAGAATGACACTATTGTCACATGTGTGAACTTACTTTGCGTTTTTTTTTGCACAAAAAATTGTACGAATACAAAAATTGCGATACCTGTTAGAATTGTAAGACGTGCGGAATCCCTGGTATGTTGAGATTTTTGCTGAGAAATGGACATGCGTTGATAAGTGTCTTATTGAAATTTGAAATTTCAGATACATTAGTGCAACTGCGACATTCGACGTTCGAGAGAGAAAGCACAAACAATTTTTGAATTACACTTTATTTTCACGCTACACTTCTACAAACCGAGCAGAAACGCAACGTAGCAATATTTATACGAATTATAGGTTCACGAGCCCGACGCGACTTGAAGGATTCAATGCCGGAAACGGACGTTGTTCGAAAAAAAAATCGACATCAAAATGACAGGCATAACCATGATTCCGTGAACACAAACCACTACGCACTGATACTAGCGATCACTTCAAGAGAAATTTCAAAATTTGAAATATATTTCAGAGTTGGACAATAAACTTTTACGCACTGATACTAGCGATCACTTCAAGAGAAGTTTCAAAATTTGAAATATATTTTAGAGTTGGACAATAAACTTTTACGTGCAAATGAAATTGTTGAACAAGTTATCATTCAAAATACTGCTAACTAGTTTTAATACCCTATCGCCTACATTATATTCAATTGGACTTCTTTCTAAATTACATCTACTTGCCTGTTTATTATTTGCCTGATCTAGATTTTCTTGAACCAGCCATTTGCAGCCTCCTCAATCTGTTCGTCCATTTTTCTACATCCTGAAATTCTATGTTGCTATCATTTTCAAAATTTCTTCCTAGAGACTAAAGTGGTTCCAATTCGCGACCCAGGTTTAAAAATGTTGGTGTGAACTGGGTTGACGAGTTTTTACTGGTATTTATTGCGAAATGTGTTAATGATTTATTTCATTGTTCTATTGTAACGTTCGGTCGGGTTCGCTTGTGGATAATATGTTCACTTTTTCGTGTACCTTATTCCGAATATATCTGTTAGTTCTCCCAATGTTTCATTCACGAATTCGGTGCCGTTATCCGTGTGGAGAACCCGCGGTGTTCCCCTACGCAAAATGACACGTTTATGAAATTTGGACTCCATGGTTGTTTGATGACTCTTTCCCATTAATCCTATCTGACTTTGGTTACTTGGTTTTACTCTTCGACAAGTCTGGCAGTTTTTACGTAATTGATCACATCCGAATATATTCCTGGCCAGAAGTAATTTTCAGATATTCTCGCGTAAGTTTTCTCTGAGCCTAAGTGTCCTGCTCAAATTTCATCGTAATTTTCCTGTAATTTCCTGGTAATAGTTTTGATTTTGATAGGTCTGGTCTGAAAAAGTATAGTTGTGAGTCTCGTAATCGCCATTTTTTGTATTCTTCCGGTCTCTTTTCAACTTGTCTCATTTTCATTGAGTTCCAGTTGTATGTTTTATAGTTTATGTCCGCTTTCGGACGAAATTTGAACTCCCTTTTCGATACATGACTTGGTTAATCGGCTAGTGGGGTTTTTTTAGGTTATGGAGCCACTTTAATGCTAAATGGTCCCTTAATATTTGGATTTTCACTGCTCAAGCCTCTGCTTGCGTACGCGATTACACAGTTCACGCCGTCTATGGTTTGAGTCAGCTGATATTATAAGGTCTTAAATTTTTTGGAAGAACTCATCTTGTTCTAGTCCCCAATCCCATGTCTTATCTTTTTTCAACAATCTAATTAACCTATCTATTATTTCGGCAAAGTGTGGGATGCATTTTCTGTACCAACATGCTGTCCTATAATGCCTTGTAATTGTTTCATGTTTTTTGGTTTGCGGAATTCTAGGATTGGCTGTATTTTGTCCTTGTCCACTTGGAGTCCTTTTTCGTTAACTTAAAAACCGAGATATTTAATTTTAGAGCAGCCAAATTCGCATTTGTCTGGGCTGATCATTAGATTTGTATCATTTATTATATCTAATACAATGTTTAAATATTTTAAATGTTCTTCAAGATTTTGAGTGACTATAACTATGTCGTCTAAATAACAAAAAGCGTTAGGCTTTAAGTTTGGAGTGATAATTTTTTCCATCAGTCTCTGGAAAGTGGCTGGAGCATTGGTTAAACCAAGTGGCATCTTTTTAAATTGATACATGCCCTTTCCAGGGACTGTGAACACTATGATAGGTTTCGAACTTTCTTTTAATGGAATTCGTAAATAAGCTAATTTCAAATTTATTTTCGAAATCAATTTTGCCGATCTTAAAGTGTCCAATGTTTCTGTCATAAGGGGGATTGGGTAAAGGTGCTTTTTTTGTGATATTATTGAGCCTTCTAAAATCTAGGCAGAATCTGAAGTCTTTAACCGTTTTTTTTCTTCATCATAACTATCGGGTTTGACCAATCTGAACCAGCAGGCTCTATAATTCCTTGTTCTAATCATTTATCTACGGGTTGATAGATTATTTCTTTAATTTTAGGACTCACGTGGTAGTATCGCTTTTCAATAGGGTCGTGGCCTTGCACGTCTATTCTGTGTTTTGTTGAGTGAGTCGCTCTATGCTTTTCGCCCTAGTAGATTTGAAGATTATTTTCTAATGGTTTCTCTAATTGGGATTGTTGGCTTTCTTTAAGCTCGACAATACTTTCACAAATTTCTGAAGAACAATTATTTTTTTCCTTGATTTTTTCTAAATTGTCCGAAATATTATTAAATGTGATCGCTTTATTTTCATAAATAATCCATTCTTTCCTATTTTTCAATTCGATTACCTCGTTCGCCTTTTGAGATTCTTTATTATCTTTCGAATTAGTAACTTTTTTGGTTTTTCAAAGATTACTATCGCAATTTTTGTACGAATCCTTGTATTCACTGTCATAAAAAATTTTCCCTGAATTATTTTCCTTAACCTTTTTCCTAATTCTAGGTTTTCCTATTCTAAATGACTCTTGTGTGCTTGTCTCGTCGCTAGTGTCTTGGGTGGGAATGCTCTCCAAGTGTTACAATTTGTTGCTTGTGGGGATGCTAAGCTAGGAATATTCTTTGTATGATTTGTTATAGGAGTTAGGGCGATTTTGGATTTTTGGGATTTGTAAAGGTTAATAGTTACTAGGGGGATTTAACTACCTTTTATCTTTGGAATGCTTCTGTTGAGCTCTTTTGTACTGTTCAAATTAAATGCTACCTCCGATTTTCGGTTTCTTATATTTAATTTTATGTTCATCTTCAATTAACCTTTTATTCCTAATATTTGCATTTTTACTTTCCTCACTTTCTTTAGCTTTATTTTCAGGTATTGGGAGGGGTGAATAGTTAGGGTATGCTTCCATAGCATAGCTGGTGGGGGGGGGGGGTTACCTGGCGACCACCAAGTTTCGAAGTCTAATTTCTAGGGACATCCGTAGAGTTTTTAGCACGTCTGTGCCTAAAATACCTACAGATTTTAGTTTTGGGACTAACCTGAACATTAAATGCTTTGTTCCCTTATCGATAATGATTGGAATTACTACTTGGCCAATTATGCCGTCGGTTTCTCCGTTCGCGAAACGGGTTTGAAAATTGAATAACTGGAATTTCGGATTTTTTCCAGTAATTTCTTACCTACATAAGAATGCGTGACGCATATATCTTATAAAATTTTTAATAAACAATTTTCGAATTTTGTCATCATATGAAAGCATGTTTCCGTTATGCCGTCCTCATCCGAATTTAATATTTCCGGCGATTCGATAATAGGTTGTAATATTTTCGGTCCTAATACCTGCCCGTTCAGTTTTCCTGGTTGTAAGCATAATAGGGGTATTCTTTTTCGAAATGTCTCACTAATCCGCAATTATAGCAGTTAAAATTGTTTGTAGTTTCCTCTGTACTCGCGTTTTGTGAATTCAAATCGTGTTTTTAGCTTGAATTCGCATTTGTGTTGATCCGCTGATTCACATTAAAATTGCCCGATTATTTATTTTTATTCCCGTAATTTGTTTCTGGGGAATTTTGCTTTTGTTGATTATCATTATTATTATTTTCTGAACTTTTTTTCATTTGTTTCCGGTGGGAATTCAATGATAGGTTGATTTCGTTTGATTTGAGCCTAGAGCCATTTGGTTAATATAGGTAACATTTGATTGTAGTGCGGATTAAGTGGGTATCTTGATCTATTGTTTTGAGGATCTAAATTGGGAATTTGGCTGTAATCTAGACTGAAAACCAGATGAGAATCTAGGTCCGAAATTTTGCCTTTGGTTTCGTTATATTAATTTGAGAATGGTAGAAAAAAAATCCAAAAGGTGGCAATTGAAATCAATTCTTGAATTTCTTTTTTACCCTAGTAATTCTGGTTTTGATTCCCGTGTTGTTTATCTTTTTGACCATTATTATTTTCCTTTTTGTCATCTTTAACGTTTTCTGAATTGTTTTTATCCCCATTATTATTATTTTGCTTTTGTTCGTTCTTATCCTTAATTTTTGGTTCTGTTATTTGCAAAACTTGCCCTCGAATTTTGGATTTAGCTAGCTCAGTTTCCCATTCTTCACCTAAGTCTTTCAATTCCTCGAAGGTTTCAAAATCATTTCGCTTTATGTACATTTTGTATTCGATTCTGATATTTTCGTAGACTCTACGTAATTCCCGTTCACTTTTTTTTGTAGGATATAAGTTGGTAAATATTTTCCTAATTTCTGTCAAGAATGAATGGATGACTTGAGTCCGCTTTTTATTACAGAATTTGATTTTTTGTCTAATTCCTTCCGGGAATCTTTCATCTATATAAGCGTTTTTAAAGTCTTCGAAAAAATCGGATAATGTTCTCCAAGAGGTTTCATTTATTCAACACCAATCTTTAGCGTCTTCATCTGAAAACGCGTCCAAATTTTTTAGGATATAGCGGTCATTGATTCTATACCCTCTTTTGAATTTCTGTAATTCTTCCGAAAAAATGAGTGGGACTGTCTTTTTCATTATTGCTGAATTTAATGGGCCAGTTGCTCATTATTTGAAAGGGAGTTTGTATTATACCGAAAAGAAAATAATTTGCTGGAATCATTTCATTAATAATATTATTTTCGTGTTCGTATTCCGTATTTTGGATCGAGTTATTTCTATTCTCTAATGGTTCACCATCATCTGTGTTCTGTAATCTTAAATTACTTTTCCTTCTTGTACTACGGGTTTCGATAATATTGTGGGATTGCCTACGAGCTTCTTGTAAACCTTCTCTTAAATAAAACTGTACGGATTGTCTGTTGCGCGATTCGTTTCTGATTTTTCTGTTTTCGGGATTACTTTGTTCCGTCAGAATCAGTCTCTTTTCTAATTTGATCTCCTATTTGTGAAACTTCTGAGTTTCTTCTAGCAAAATTCCTACCATGCCCTATAGATCTGTTTATAATTTTTGGAATCGTTCCTGTATTGTTTGGTGTAACGGTTACCGGGCTTATTATTTGCGGCCTAACCGTAACATTGTTCATATTAACATTTTGGATAAGAGGTGCAACTGCACCTTCCAAGTCCAAATGATCACGATTGCTTTCCAAATTTGACGGGTTTGCCCTTTTATTTTTAATTCAACCTGACTTGAGTTTCATTTAAATTCTAATCCGGTTTAAATTCGTATGATTGAGTCACCCTACACAAAGTTCTTATCGAGGTTTCTTCATTTTAATTCAATTTCTATGGAAATATTTTAAATGAAATTTTAATTAGTCCGGAGTTGGAAAATATGTTTATTTTCGTTCTAAAATCCTTTGTTTACAAAGTAAGTCGCGTGAACTTGCGCGGTACTCGCTAGGAAGGCCTGTGCACGTGCAACTTCACTTACGCGCGCGAACGCTTCGTTTCGTTCGCAAACCTGAAATATTCAATGAAAACTCCCATGCATAAAATTTTCCGTTTCAAGTTTTATATTCATTTCCGGTTTCAATATTTTAAATCCCGAAAATTAAAAATTCAAGTTTAAAAAATGTTTGATGAATTTCCCAAAATTATCTAATTTTATTCAAATTCGATTCTGGTTTTATTCTCTTTAAAACTGTGATCGATTCTACTAATTTACCAAGCGGAACCTTTTTAATTTATTTTCGCATTTGGTTTCACTTTTATGATTCGCTTTTGAATTATAATACGCAAACACATGTTACATATATCACCTCAATGAATCATAAATACATGTAAATCATCGGATACATAAATCATCAATCATCATATGGCATCAAATATAAATTTCGTATGACATTCAAAGCATGACATATGAATATGCATATATGTATATATTAAGAAACATTGGTCAAAAAACCACTGCAGGGTCCACCTGGGAGTGAGTGTCATCCATGAAAATGACACCGGATCCCAGTAGAACCGTGGTAAATCATGCCCATGGCCACGCCTCACAACCGTGAGATGGGTGACAACATGGTACGATCGAATCACAATGAAGGGACGGCGAAACCCTCGCGAGTTTTAAGGACATGGAGCAACCCAAGAATGACAGCTCTTTGCATCCATCTTGCAAGTGCTTCAGCATTTTTCTGGCACGCGGGTATAGCTTCGAGGTTACGAACCATTGATGATTTCGCACCTCCGAGAGCACCGATGACAAGGACAATTATTTTAGCCGAATATTCTTTATACATTCCTCGCAGCTCCCTTATAAGGTCTCGATACCTCTCCCCCTATTCCTTCTCCTTGACTGCGATGTTGGCGTCGGCCGGAGCCCAGAATTCGATGACGAATATCGTTCGGTTCTCTTTGTCAAGGAGTACGCTCTCAGGCAGCGAGTGTGCAACGTTTAGTCTGAAGTCGAATTTCCAGTAAATTTTGCACAACTCGTCCTGGATTATTCACTCTATCCCTCTGGGAGCTTTCGGCCATAGGTGCTCAGAATGTGCATGACACGCTCTGCACCTATCGCTGGCACGCCTGTGTATAGCTAGGTCTCTCCAGCACAAAGGTGTTTGATAGCGCTCCTGTCAACGAGTTCAGGGCCACTGCTAACGCTAGCAAGTCGTCCTCCTTTCAATTGAATCTTAGTATATTTATCCAATCCAAAGTTCAAACCAATTTCTCGTGTGTACCACTCGACGATCTCTAGAGCATTCTTGAGATGCTGTGCCCCAGAAGCATAGATCTTCAAGTCATCCATATAAAATATGTAAGTGACCTTATGCTCGCGATTATTAGGTCCGCCGCAGAGGTACCCACGAAAATTGCGTAGTGCGAGAGGTAGTGGCGAAAGTGCGATGCAAAAGAGAAGAGGGCTCATGGTGTCACCCTGAAAGACGTCCTTCTGGAAAGTGACGCTGATAGTTGTCACACGACGTTTTCCAGATGAGGTACTAAATTTGGTTTTCCAAAGGGGCATCAATCTCTCGATGCATCCCACTATGTGTGAATGAACCTTCAAGCTTTCCAATAGACAGATGATAAGTCTATGGGAGGTTGAATCGAAAGCTTTCTGGTAATGAATCCAGGCCATCGACAGATTGTGATTGTAGGCTTCAGCGTCTTTGCAGGCGCTTCTGTCGATTAGCAGGTTTTCCCGACGGCCTGCTACGCCTCTTTTCGATCCACGTTGTTCGTAGATCTCTCTACACACAGGTCCAATCTTCCGAACAACCCTGTCGTTCAGGATAGCTGGAAAGATCTTATACAGCATGTTCAGACAAGTTATTGGACTGTAGTTCCTTGGGTTGGACAAGTCGCCTTTCTTCGGTAGGAGTACAGTGTGTCCTAGCACCAGCCACTGCGGAATGGGCGTCTCCGACTTCAAATATGACGTGAAGATTCGGGCCAGGTGCTGGTGTGTAAAAGTAAATTTCTTCCATCAGAAGTTCTTGATACCATCCGGTCCGGCAGCGGAGAAGTTCTTCGTGATCCTCAGTGCTTCCTTCACCTCTTCGGCAGTGATTGGTGAACTTTGTTCCTCGGACGTTATGAGCTTGTTGCACAGCTCCTTGAAACGCATGGTGTTCTCAGTGTCTTCATGCAATAGGTGTTGAACTTCGTAGATCTCTCTCAAAAAAGTTTCTACCACCTCGGACGTAGGCGGATTATTGACAGAAACAGAGTGATCGCTAAAGAGGTGCAATGGGTCAGCGAGAAACTGTTTATTCTCCCTGACCCATCCCTCCCTCTTCTGTTTTCTCCTTCTGGCTTCAGATAGCACCCGTTTTTTGGCAACAATGTGCTGCTTGATCGTCAGCAGCTTTGACTTGTTCAATGCGTGATGGTGGATCCTCAGTTCGTGAGCGAACTTTCGGACCCTCACCGTAAAAGGCTTCCCAGATGTTATGTAGTCAA
>JAUMHM010054777.1:0-14827 GCA_032362435.1 Melikaiella ostensackeni
CGGCTCAGGGATCGAACCCCGGACCTCTAGTAGGAAGTCCGAGCGCTTAACCGTCTGAGCCACCGAGGCTCTTTATTTATTATTATTATTATTATTATTATTATTATTATTATTATTATTATAGGAAGTTGAAGGAATTTAAAGAGTTCAGAGAATTCAGGAAATATCAGACATTCAAGAAATTCAGGGATTTCAGATAAAATGGGCTAATTTTATTGATATTAGAGCACTTAGGAAATGCAAAGAATTCAAAAACATTCGGGAAATCGGGAAGTTCAGAATATTTAAGGAATTCAGAGAATTCGGAATATTCCAGGGATTTAGGAATTTCAAGTGTTTCGGTGAATTTAGGGAACTGAAGGTGTTCAGGAAATTCAGGAAATTCATGGAATGAAGCAAATAGAAGAAATTCATGAAGTTTCAGGAATTCAGATTATTCCATAAATTCAGGGATTTCATGGAATTAAGCGCTTCAAGGTGATTCAGAATATTCTAGAATTTCAGGATATTCAGAGATTCTCAGGGACTTCGGAGTATTTAGTGAATTCAAAGAATTGCAGAATAGTCAACTACTTTAGGGAATTCAGAATTTTCAAGGATTTAAAAAAATTCGAGGAATTTAAGGATTTTTAAGAATGTAGAGAATTCTGAAAATTCGGGAAATTTAGAATATACAAGGGTTTTAGGAAATTTAAGGAATTCAAGGATTTCAGAGAACTGCAGGATTTCAGAGTATTCAAGGAATTCAGCAGATCGAAGAAATGCAGGAAATTGAAGCCAGTCAAGGAGTTCAAAGAATTCAGGACATTGAAGGACTTCAAGTAGTTCAGGGAGTTCAAGGAATTCCAAAGAATTCAAAAGATTTCAAGTGAGTGAAGGTAATTCAGAAAAATTCAGAGAATTCCAAGGAACTCAATGCGAATTCAAAATAATTCTAAATGATTCTCAAAAGCAGAGAGTATAATGACTGAGCCTGTCGGCTTTCAAACAAATAAAATACGTAAAATATAATTATGAAAATTGTACGATTTCAAATGCAGAATCGCTTGAAACTGAAAGATGATATATTAATGGAAAAAGCAAAATAACATATGATCATCATAGTCCATGAAATTGAGCAATCTTTGAAGCCTCGGTAGAGATAACATTGGATTAATCAACTCAGAACCGAAACAATTTCAATTTTTTAATGTATGAGATTATACATTACAATTTAACTCCCAATTATGATTAGTATTTTTAGTTCTACTTTTTCTGAAGCAGATTTTTTTCCTCAATTCTGAAATTAGACAAATATTCAGTATTGGAAAAATCTCAATCGAAGCGGTGAAGAAGTTCCATAAAAAGTTTTAAAGTTAGGAATTAAGTACTAAACAATTTTCAATTTCGGTGCGGTCAAAATTAGGCAACTTATCATTTTATGTGTTGAAATTAAATAAATAATGAAGAAAAGTCCTAGGAATAAAAATATAAAATAACATCATGTATCGGGAATTTGAAGAGTACGATATTACGGAATAAAAAATTTGAAGCTAAAAAGTGAACAAGTATAAAATTTGATAAATCGCAAGTCAAAGCATTTTTGAGTCTAACATATGTTAATTTGAAATGGATCAATGACTGCGTATTTTGAACTTTAGCTTGATATATTGAAATTTTTTATTTCGGTTAATATGTAATATTTTATACTTGCATTGAGATTTCTATCATATTAAGTGAACTTACCACCAAAATTCAGAAAAAAAGCGATTGTGAGGAGTAGAGTGCTGATAAGGACCTTCATTTCTTCAGGTAGATTTCGTAAACGGTGACTGATAAATTTGGCACGTATTCACTGCTATATGTATGTACTCATCACTGTCGGATTACTCATGCTCATTATTTTCCACAAAAAGTTCAGAATTATTAGAATGTACTATGTATGTAGAATACGTGGCAGAAGCATTACGTAATCTTTTTAGCCAGAAAAAAATTGTTAAATTTAAAATATCATTCAATGGACCTTGGACTCTGTTCTTCTACTGATAAAATAAGTGTCTTAGTACAATCAACCTAGTTATATTTATTTCAGAATAGCCTTGTAAACTTTGCTTTTACAAACTATGTTTATTGTACTGATAAATTCCTACTGGGCGGGGCTTATTGCTGGAACAAAATATGTACAACTACTTTGTTCTGCATACGATTTAGTTTGGGTGAACGTTCTAATAAAATACTAGAACCCTGGGCTGTGTGAAGCTGTTGCGAATGCTGTTAATTAAGAATAAAGTGAAATTTCAAACGATTCTTTGACTTGAGGCAATCTGAGGGTACCGCATGACACCTGGCGACTTGGCCGACCTTTTCTATTGTCTTGCGCTGCGTGCTCCTCAAAATTGAGCTCTATGTGTGTCGAGACAGAGCGGTGATCAACCGGAGGCTACTGCATTACATAGTACCTTCAAATTGAATTCATGATGAACTCTGTTCCACACCACCACACAGCCGTTCAGAAATGGATAATGGCGAAGAAATTAAGTCGCAGGTCCAATGAATTGTTTAGACAACAATTTTATCGCTATAAACAAATTTTATAAACGAATGGATATCTATCGGATTTTCCTGGAATGAAATATTTTCTTTTCATAAGAAAAAAATTTCAAATACTTGACAATGTTATTTGAATTTAAAAAAGTTCCTATACATGAATACTCGTAATCGTTCTTGAACAACATTCTGAGAAAACATTGTAAACATAACTTCATGCTTTTACCCCGCTGAAATTCTATATTTAAAATGGAAAATCCTAATTGTTATTAACAAATCATATATATGATTATGCTTTGTATGTGTTTTTGAAGACAAAATGTCAACATGTTAATTAGTGTAATAATTACCAATACGTATGTAGAGTCTACTCATAATTTAAACATGCGTTTTTTTCTTTTTATTAAACAAAATTTTAAGCCATTTCTCATATTTCTTATATATCTAGTATGTGTCAAAGTAGCTTCTCGAACATAAGTTCGAGAGGATAAGCTACAGGATATTGTAAACACTTGAAATTTATCTTTGCTATAAATAATTTCAATAAACAAGTAGACCATCGTTAACCTTCTTTCGCGGAAAAATTCTCTATCGTCCAGTATGTATTAAAGTAGCTTCCCAGACATTATAAGTTCCAAGAAATTCCTCAACCTTAATATTTAGGTTTGTTATACTCAACTAGTCCATACAACAGAGTTCATTATAAAATCAATTTGATGGTACATACTACTTAGTACAGAAGACTCCGGTTGAGCACCACTTCGTTTCGACTCACATCGAGCTCGAGTTTAGGGTTCACTCAGTGCACGCAGCGCAAAACAATAAAAAAGGTCGACTAAGCTGCCAGGTATCATGCGGTACCATCAGGTCGCCTCAAGCCGATTCTTTTACAGGCTTGCATGCTTTGTTGCTTCCGGATAAGAGATAGATAAAAAGTGCATAAGACTCGATTTGTAAGAAATAAAGAAAACATTCAAAATGATCCTCATTCAAACTCTTCTAGATTAATAGTTTACGAGGTATTAATTTGTTATTTCAGGGTGGCATGTTTTCGAAAAATCCTGCATTTTAATGAATTTTTATTGTCATAAAAAAGACTTTGATCAAATGTTTCTTGCTAAACCATTGAAAGGAAGACTAAAAGTAATCAGAAACATTTTTTCTAGAACTCGATATCCAAAAATGGTCGAGTGGAGGGGGAGCACATTTTTTTAACAGAAAATTTGTTGCAAAAAAAGTTATGTTAAAATAAAAATATTTGATTTAGCTCAAAAACTGTAAAAGCCTAGAGATCCTCGTTTAATACACTTCAAAATTCAAATGCTTATAACTCTGTGGACATTTTTTTCCTCAAATCAGAAAAACAAGTTTCGCCCAATTTACTCTATAAAGCAACATATATCGTTGTAAGAATCTGCGATTCGAATTATAGCAGCTGCCAAAAATAAGTGACAAAACTTTTGAACAAATTGATTTTTGTGTACAACCCTCACGGCCTACATGTCATTCCCAAGTTCAGAAAGAAAAATGTATTATTAGCGCGCAATTCGTGTACTAAGAACCACACGAAATAATATTATTTCAGAATTTCGTAGTTTCGAAATAAGCGGCGAAGTTGGTGCTTTGCCACGAACTGACCCTGGTTACACTTTCCACATCACCGCTCCGACAAGGGTCGCTGATCTATCTCTCTAGCAGTAACCGCAAGTGAAGAGCTTCACAGAGCTATCATACATCACCATTTACACATAAATAATCAAATTGACTAATAAACCCGTAGGAAAATCCATACTCTTCATCCTAACCACATGCGCTAAGCAAAGATATCCACGAGAGTCATGAATATATAAAATCATTTGTTTCAGGCGTCACTCTTCTTCTTGTAAAAGTTGTCCTCCATAGATGCCTATCATTGCATACATGC
The DNA here is from genome assembly GCA_032362435.1 of Melikaiella ostensackeni. Classification (NCBI taxonomy): domain Eukaryota; kingdom Metazoa; phylum Arthropoda; class Insecta; order Hymenoptera; family Cynipidae; genus Melikaiella; species Melikaiella ostensackeni. The sequence goes on from JAUMHM010054777.1 coordinate 4,451, forward strand.
TTCGCTTCCTTTACATCCATCGTACTTTTTATGCAAACTCTTATGTTTTTATGACTCCTTATATCTCTTCTCTTTACAGTCTCCTCAACATTGCAACCATTCCTTCTTCGGTCTACTTTAGCAAATTTCTTCCACTCATGTCAATCAATGTTCCACGTACACCGCATTCTTTGAGAACCCACTCATTACTAACTTTGGTCCATTAGCGTTTTACCGCATATATTCCGCAGGAATTAGCATTTCAGCCGCGTTCACTTACTCTTTTCCTTTTCTTGATGTTTCCAGGTCTTGCTATCATACAGCACAGTGAGTGCAGGGACAGAGTTATATATTGCAATTTTAGATTTATTCTTTACAATTTTACTCCTAGAAATAACTCGTACGCCCTCTTACTGCTCCGAGATCACCACCTTCTTCATCTTAGAAAGCGATTCTCAGACATTCGTCCTCGTATATATTAAATATTGAGGAAGACATAACAACGCAGCCTTGCCCAATAACACCTTGCTTAGTATCAAACTAATCGCTCAGTTATCCATTCACTTCTATACTCGCTTTGTTACCAGTATATGTTGCCCTCATAGCTTTAAGAAGTCAACCATACATTCCACACACATTCACGGCTTCCCACGGTTTGTTTCTATCCACCTTATCGAAAGCTTTTTGCAGATCAACAAGTACACAGTTTATGCGACAAAGGGATGGACTGTACGATTATGAGACTATAATACTACTATGAGTATTATAGGCTCATAATTATACTCCTCACATGCGAATTCGCTGTTGCCCGTGTCCGATTATGACAGCATCAACCTAATCTCAAATTTCAAAAGTGTAAGCTTGTAACTCATACCTTTGTCACATGAAATAACGTGCACACCGAGCAGGCAAGTGTCTTTTTACCCTCGCATGGTTGCAATACTCTGCCTCATACATACACAATACACTATTTTGTTTATCTTTTGTATAAATTATATCTTTATCCATGATACTTAGGGTCAAGCTCAGCTTCGCAAATACATGCAGTCGTATCTGACGCCACCCATAAGAGCCTTTTCGGATGTGAGAGCACAGCAATTTTCTTCAGTTTGATGTAAATTTTAAGCTACAAGGTTAATTCCTTTCTCGGTTCCTGTAGCAGGATTTGCCATTACCTTGAAGCTTCTGCCCGGATAAGTGATAAACCGTGTTAATTTATTAGGTTCCATAGTATTTGAGCGAGCTTGAAGATAAAATCCAGATTTGTAAATTTAAACATATCGAAAATCAATCTCAAAATTGAACATTGAACAATTCCTAATTGAAGCACTGAAAATTGAACAACTTTAATCTGAAATTCTTCAAGAGTTTACAATCTAGATAGATTTTAAAAATTCTCGTTTTAAATTAAAAGTTTCTCAAAGCCTCAAATAGTCGGAAGATATAATTTGTAAAGGTTAAACAATTTTAAGGAAAGAATGTGTAAATTGGAAACGATTCAAATTTTATGATTTCAAGTGCAGAATCATTTGAAATTAAAGAATGAAATATTCATGAGAAAAAGTTATAATTAATATGAGAGTTGCTCTTTATAGTGCTAAAAAAATTGTACACATTTTAATATGGAAAGAAAATTCTCACTGAATCAAGAAAATATCAGTACGAGTACGGATGATGAGAAAAATTCTCACAATTGAAATTCCCGATACTATGAAACTCCCGACCTTAATAACACCGGAATAATAATTTCCGACTTTCAACTATTGCCGAAAAGGAATGTACCCGAAACTGGAAAATTCCCGATTCTCGACAATTACTGAAAAGAAAAATACGCGAAACTGGAACATTCCCGGACTAGAAAATTTCCGACAGATAATCACCGAATTATAAAATATTCGACACTAGAATATTCTTAAATTACAATATTCAGAATCTAAACAATTGAAAAAAAATGTTTTTCAAACAACTGCGTGCGAAGTTTGGTTTCTGGTGTCTCTGCATCGTTGGAGAATACTGGAAATTTAGGCCAAAAATACGATTTTGCAATTTTCTTTGTTTTCAAAAATTACTATGGTGACCACTTACGTTATAGTATGAAGTATTTAAAACACATTCAACAAGTTAGCTTATCCAAATTCGAACGTAGTTTAGAGTATTATAAAAAGCGTATTTTTATGTTTAATTCTTAATTTATTTCAGAGCGCTTCCAAGCAACGAAGAAAGGCTTGAATATTTTTCTGTATACAAGCTTATATTAATATTTCCACGTCATCACACTTTTGTCTGCCAAAATTTGCTGATTTGATTGCTGTTTACTTTATTGAAAATGAACAGGCTTCCCAAGATATGAAATTTGAGTTATAAAGAATTTTGATTTGAATCGTTCCTTTGCTTTCTGATTCGCAAATTTTCTACTAGGGCTGACCTATGATCAAACCAAAAATGTTTTTTGGAGGGTTCCTGGGGCCCCAAAAATATCCACATTTGACTTTTGATAATAAAAATAAATTCTAAATTATTTTTGTTGCATATTTTTTAATTTTCATTAAAATCAGTTCGGTTTTCTGGTTCTTATCCATTTTTACCTCAAAATGGAATTTCCCCTCGCTGATATCCTGGACTTGAATATTACTTCATTATACTTCTTTTATCATTAATACAACTGATATCAGCTCATTTCTATTCATGATTCTACCTAAACTGAAAAAGCTATTGAATAAATTTTTGTTAAGTTTCATGCCCCCATCGCGCCCCAAAATGTCCGCCCCTTCCTTCTCAAAATGTAACTCACATTTACAATATATCTAGTATTTACTCTCAAATTCGTATCAAAATCCATCAACTGGTTTAGTTTTTATTGATTTTTGATCACGCACTTGTCGCACAATATACTATTTTTATATGTGCAAAGATTTCTTCGAATCATGGTCAATTTAAATCTAAACAGAAGCTTAAAAAAATTCTTTGAACATTTTCAAAAAAGAATTTCATAGAACGAAATATTTTATTATTGTTGTTGTATTGTATTTTTGATAAGTTGTTGAATGATACAATGAAAAATAATAATATAACATAAATAAAATGAAATACATTTATTCAACACCCGCGAGAAATATCTCATTGCTCGGCCCTGTTTATTAGTAATCAACATATTTTCCCACTAGCAAAATAATAAAATTTCATTACTCCACTATTAATAAAGTTTTGGAACGCAGACTATGTTGGCAACATTGTTTAACACTGCCATCTTGCCATAATCTCAAAATTAAAACTTCAAAAGAATTTTGGGGGCTATATTTGCGTCAATCAACCAGGTGAGCTTCTATTTTCCCCATCTCAACAGGCTGCGAAATCACATATTTCTCCCGGTAGTTGAATAAAATATTGTGTGCAACTAGAGGTCGAAGGAGAAGAATCCTCGAGTGTGTTACCGCGCTCTCGGAATCTTATCCTTCTCTCACAAGTCGCACAATATACTATCATTTGATGAATTTTTCTTTCATTTTATTGATTGTTTATTATTATTTTATGATTGATCATTCTTCAATTAGCAACACAATTTTTTAATTGTTTAGATTCTGTAATCTTATGATTTAGAAATATTCCTGTATCAGCAATTTCATATTGTTGGATATTTTATAATGTCGGCAATCTTATTTCGTGAATTATTTATCATCGGGAATTGAAAAATTCGATAATATAATGAACTCAATCATCATCAATTCGATCATAAGCAACAATTTCAAGCCAAACACACATTTCCATCCTCAAAATCCGTTGTGGGAGTCATTGGGAATAATCATAAATGCATAGCTGTCTTGTAGAGAATTGAAATAAGGGTTCATTCCTTTTCACTCATTCATGCAATACGAATGAATCCAAGCCCGGATTCACTCGGATTCACTAGAATTAGATCAGATTGGATCGGATACAAAGTTCGGAATGATTCGGATCCATTTCGAAATGGTTTCCTACCCGAGACTTTCACCAAGTCAGGTCATCAAATTCTTCAAATTAGGTCCTATGGATCCAAAAAATCATATCCGACGTTCATTCACCTTTTGGGTTAGGTGCTCGGACGCCAGAAGGTGTTCCATTTCATCCACATATTCCGCGAATGTTAGGCCATCTGCATAAAAAGGACGGACTGAAAATTGTGATATCTATGATATGAGCCAGCAGAAACGTAAGGGGCCTCATAGTTAGCTTTCAGCACTCTTTTTCCTGTAGAATCTAGCCATACCCCAATTCTGAACTGCCCATATGTGACGAACCTATGTAGTTGCTTGCTAGGATTATGACACAATTACGCGAAATCCCTTTCAGAGTAAGCGTAACACGTTCGTTTCTATTCTCACTGCCCGACCAGGGATCAAAGAATTTATGTGGTACATGTGAGTAAGGGATGTGTAGGGAAAGAGATTAGGTTTTAGATCAATCTAGAAATCGCGTGCTGCTCATTCGGACGACACACTCTTTCCACAATACCACTCCAAAACAGGTCTCCAATTAATCTCTAATAATCATCCCATGTGGAAAGCTTCACAGATCCATCATACATCATCATTCACACATAAGCACTCGAACTGACTGATAAACCCAAAAAAGGTCCATAATCTTTACTCCAACCACATCCACTATTGAAAACTCTTTACGAGGGCCCATGAGTATCCAAAATCTTTTATTTTAGACGTCACTCTTTTTTCGTATCAACGATTGTCTTCTCTACGTCTGCGCTACCGTTCCCTTTACCTGGATACGCTTGCTTCGTTAAATGTCCTGCATTCATTTTCTTAGCATGACCGAACCATCTCAGCAAATTTCTTTTACTCTTGCCAATAAATGTTCGTTCGACACAATATTGCTTGAGGAACCTACTCATTACTGAATTTGTCAATTAGCGTTTTACCGCACATATTGTGCAGGAATCGGAGACATCCAAGGTTTCCAGCCAGGTTCCGAGAATATTGGAGACAGCAAGCGGAAAGGCGGGAACCAGATTCAATACGAGAATCTCGATTTATTTAATGGAGACGGCTAGGGGCGAATCTCAGTTCTCTAGACATCCCTAAAGTTCAAAAATCCCTCATTGTTCGTCGTTGATGATGATTTGAAAGGAAAGGAAAGGCAGGAACCAGATTCATCACGGGAATCACGATTCACTTAGCGGAGATGGCAACAGGCGAATTTTAGTTTTTTCGGCACCCCTCAAGTTCAAAAATCCCTCGTTGTCCCTCGCTGATGATGAAATCGAGGCAAGGTCATGAACAAAAAATTCATAACAAACGCATGAGCCCTCCAATTTTCAAAATTAATCAAAAATATGCCCTTCGAGTGTCGTGCTACGTGCCGGAAAGGAACTAATTTCGGTAATTAAATAATATAAAATAGCAAAGTGGCTGTTTGAAATTTTTCCACGTTACAAAGTGAATGATAAGTTCGGAACATATTCTGTCATATATACCAATCACGATCTGATTACAAATCCTTATTCTTACCCACGAAATTTTCATAATTATAGGAATTTACTATGTGAGTAGACTACGTGCCAGAAACTTTACGATATATTTTAGGCCAGAGCAAAAGTATAAACAGTACAATCAGTCTAGTTTGTGAAATGAAAATTTGCCGATTTCTTGCCGGACTGTCATAATTTTTTTCAATTTCACAAAATTTCCAAACTCATATTTCTTCTGAAATTCCTTGGCAAATTTTTATTTCACAAACTATGCTTACTGTACTGATAACTGTCTACTTGCTGGAGTTTTTGGCATCGTAGACGATTTATCATGAAAACTAATCTGATTTTTCAATTGTTCAAATAAAAAGCGATTGGACATTTTTGTGTTTAAATATGTAAATTTCAAAAGCAGTGATTACACAATTCGATTCTACGGAAAAAGGTACACAGAGACTAGGTGTTGCATAACTTTTTCCTCCGCCATTTGAAACCCATTTTCAAAAATTTCTTGACCGGGCAAAATTTTCTTTTTCAAATTTAAGTGTCTTATAACTTTCCACATGCGAAGAATTTCCCTCAATTTCTAAACCAATAAGAAAATTGTTTTGAGTTTTCAAATCTTAGAAACGAACAGGAGATTTTGTCCAATCGAAAAACGTTTTTTCGTGTGGAGAGGTGGTACAAGTGGACAACTTTTGCGGGGTATTAAAATTCGAACAATTTTTCGCTCAACTTAGAATTTTTGAATATGTGCAAGAAACATGTTTTTTTTTGATTGAGTCATATGCAGACATATTGGCAAAGTTGAATATGTCGAACCTGGAATTTCTTCATTTGAAACATGGTTCTCTTTTTGAATTTCATCTAATCTGAATTTTTTTATTTGGAGCGGTTTCAATTCAAAATCATTCAATGTATTTTGTTTAAATTTTAAATGCTTTCAATTAAAAATTTTTAGTTATCAATTATTGTTTAAAAAAATGTGTATGCTCTAAGTATTTAATAATTGTGGAGGAGAAGGGACGTGGAAGAGGACATAACAAGAGAGGAAATAGTCAAGGTTTCAGGAATACTGAAAGATGGGAAGGCTGCTGATATAAATGAGATTCGGAGTAAAGTTTGGACGTATGTGTGGAAAGAACCAAAGGAATAGACATGGATAATGGGCAATTTGGAGAGAGGAGGTGTAGGAGTTATGGAAGGAAGGGGTAGTGGTACCGGCAGTGAAAGAGGGCAAAGGAGATAAGGTTGAAGGCCCTGGAAATCGAGTGTAAATCGGACTTATAGAATTCAGGCCAAACGGTGAAGCCATTTTATCTGATTTTCTGTATGTATAATCTGAAAAGTATAGAGACCACCGGTACAGGCCGCTTTTCCTGAAAAAAAATCTATTTTTTATGTACCAATCAAAAGAAAAAAATGCGCTTCGATGGGATCGTCGTTGTAAAGTGTTCTACTATTCAGGGAAGCAGGGAGCAGGTAAGGCAGTTTTTGAGCTCGGACTTTTCTTTGCGCGACCCTAGCAAGAAAAGGGAAAATTACCATTTCTTATGACTCAAGTCTGCAGGTGATGAAACGCCCACTATGGCCAACATAGATGCATTCAGGGGCGAACACACCGTATACGAAAACTAGAGGCACCTACCCAAATGAGTGAGTGAATTCCCAAAAGGTTGGGTGGGTGGAGGTGGTTGGGAATAGATAATATTATGAAATGCAGATTTTAAGTAGAATAAAACTGGAAAAAATATAATATCACAACTAAATGTAGAGAAAAACGGTGTCTTATAAGCAATTCGCCCCCCGATTTTATGCATGCAATATTCACGCCGAATTGGTGTAACTGTACAATTTTCGGCAAACTTACTCCGAAGTAGCACCTTGTAAATTGAATGACAATATACAAGCTCTCTGTACAAATGGGTAATTACACAAACATGCAAGATATCAATAATATGTGTATTTTGATATGAATATTCAAATCTTGAACCTGTACTGTTACTCTTAGAACAGTGAACAGCGTAATCCCTGTAAATTTTATTACCATATTCCCATATTTGAGTGACTGAGCGCGAGTTGAAGTAAAAAAAGAAATAAAATTTTGGTCTGGGGAAAAAAGTGTTTCCTATTTATTTCAACAAATACACGTGCTATGAGTTTTTTTTTCATGAGGAAAAGATGCACAATTAAATTTCATATCTAAATATATGTTTGAAACATTAAATTTTGAAGCATTTTTTACAAGCTCTCAGGGTCGACAAAAAGGAGCGCTAGACTTCTATAACCGGTTACTGCAGACATGCAAAGTTTGCGTATAATGCTGATATCTCGCATGTTTGCGTAATCTAACCGTTTATACAGAGAGCTTATATATTGTCATTTAATGTACAAGGTAATACTTTCGAAGTAAGTTTGCCGGAAATTGTACAGTTACACTGATTCGGCGTGAATATTGCATGCATGAAATCGGGGGGCGAATTGCTTACAAGAAACCGTTTTTCTTCACATTTAATTGTGATATTATATTGTTTGCAGTTTCATTTTACTTAAAATCTGCATTTCATGATATTATCCACCCCCATCCACCTCCACTCACCCAACCTCCTGAGAATTCACCCACTCATTTGGGTAGGGGCCCCTTCTTTTCGTATACGTTGTGTTCGCCCCTGAATGCATCTATGTTGGTCATAGTGGGCGTTTCATCACCTGCAGACTTGAGTCATAACAGATAGTAGTTTTCCCTTTTCTCGTTAGAGTCGCCCAAAGGAAAGTCCGAGCTCGAAAGCTGCCTTACCTTTTCCCTGCTTCGCTGAATAGTAGAACACTTTACTACAACGATCCCATCGGAACGCATTTTCTTTTTTTAATTGTTACATCATGTATAAAATTTTTCTCAGAAAAAGCGGCCTGTACCGGGGGTCTCTATACGCTTTAGATTATTTATACAAAAAATCAGAAAAATGGCTTCATCGTTTGGCCTGATACCTATAATTCAGATTTACACTTGATTTCCAGGACCTTTGAAGATTATAGGAAAGTGACGCTAATGCCAACATTGTATGAGTTATATGTAACTATTTTACCGGAGAAGTTTAAGAAAGAAGTTGAAGAAAGAAGTCGATGGAAGAAATATGGAGCCCCTGAGTCAAAGAGGGTTTAGGGGAGGAATGTGGTAATGGACATATGTTCTGATTCATTTCGTAAATAAAAGAATTAAGGCAGGATTCTACTTCGACCGCTCGAAAAAAATGCTATCTTCGTCAATTTTTTATCAAAACATTAAGAAAGATATTGAATAATGGTTTGTTATGCTTAATAAATTTACTCTTAAAATACATTAAAAAATTTTTTTTAGTTTATTTTATGCGCTCTATATACATTTAAATGGCACTTGAATACAACGCCTCAAAACATGATAGCCTCTGCGCTGTTGAGAAAATCTTGAAATCGGTCCATCTGAAATGAAAAAATCGAATAGTTTTAGGTTCAGTATGACAACAGCAACCGGTGGTAGCAAATTTTTTTATTTACATGAAAAAAAAACAAAATGGCGGCAATTCGAAAAAAAAATTCATTTTTTTGCTTATTTTTTGCGAAAAAAATTATAGTAAAAATAAAAATTTTCATATAAATCTGCTACCACCGATTGATATATGTGTATAGATTATGTGGTAAACATTTCAGACCAATCGATGCAATAGTTTCGGAAATTCTTTTAACAAGCGGTAAGAAACGTGGTTTCGAGAAAAACGCTGTCTGTGAACAAAATGGGAAGAAAAAAGAAGGAAGGTTTTCTAGGGATAGAGATATTGAAGATGGGACTGGAGTATACGAGGGATTGGAGGAAAGAAAGAGGAAAAGATAATCAATAGAAAGATGGGATATAATTCAGGAATCAAAACAAATGGTAAAAGATGGTGAAAAAGAAAGCAGTACCAAAGTAATTAGAAAAGGGATGGGAGAGAGAAAATAGACAAGAATAGCAAGATTCAGATCGGGAAACGGGGTAAGGAACTGGATGTAATGGGAAAAGAAAAGATAACAGAAATTGCAGAATATGTGAATAGGAAGAGGAGAATTGTAGCATGCATGGAAACGATCTATGAGAGGAATTAAAGTTGAAGTAAATTGTCAAGAGAATGTGGTAAGGATTTTAGGCGAGGAAGGATTGAAATAAACGAGAGTTAATCTTCGATTGCCATCAGAGTTGTTTAGTTGAATGAATACAAATGGAGGGGAATTCTCAAAACCATTTCTCACGCATGGGCTACTTTCTCGAAGCTGGCTTATCAGCTAGCCTTGGGGTTTGGTTGAATCGAATGAATCCAGGATTGAACCCGACACTTATAGCACACATGGTTGTAGTTCGAAAGCAAGCAAGCAAGGCCGAGATGGGGATCGCGTTAGTTCGTTATCCTATTCCTGAACTATTCTCTGCTCTCTGCCAACTTTTCGCCTCGAGTTATGTCCTTCCTGGCAAATGCTACACATAACTTCTAAGAGAACGTCTGGTCATTCTAAGTGTAGTATAGTACTTGGGTCCGAGGCTATTCAGAAACGTTGTTAGAGTCTCATAGGACAACTACCTCCCCAGTAACAACTACCCTCACCAAATCCAGTAACTACTCTGTTCCAAAGTGTCTGAGAACTGGAAATGACACAAATTCTTGTGGTAATGTTGTGAGAACTAATTATTTGGAATTGGGAAAGTTACTCACAGTTAATGAAACGTTTGATAATATAGCTTAACAACTATATAGATAGACCATAAAAGTACGAAAATACAAGTGGGTCAATCAATTCATCTCGAATCTAAGAACCTTTTTTACTCTCGCATCAACTTTGAATTATTTGAGAGATAAATTTTGTAAAAAACATAACCTCTGACAAAGTCATTTCGTGTAATAGTATATCACAAAAAGTCTTTGAAACGCGGA
>JAUMHM010054805.1:0-14826 GCA_032362435.1 Melikaiella ostensackeni
GGCGATGAACTTCAGAACTATCAAGAGTAAATGAAGCTACTTCTATCCTGAGGACCTTCATATTCCAAATTTTGTTTATAAAATTAAAAGAAGAGAGCATATGCTTGATGGAGTAAGTGACAGAGAATAAAATTACTAATAAAGAAATTGGTCATTTAGATCTGGAGGGATGTATATTGAAATATGATACACACCTCGCTCCAAGCCGACGTGAAGAAAGATTTGGATAGTATTTAATATCTGTAGTATTAAAAGTTATTAGAAGAGTTTTTAAAAAATAATCATAACTATTTGAGAAAGGTATAATTATAAATTCTATTATAATTGTTTTTAAGCCCAAGGCAAAGTATCTGTAGTATTTGGAAGAATCTTCCTCTTATCATCCTGCCAACTGAGAACTCGTTTCTCCTGCCTTATCGTATAAACTTCATGTTTTTCACTTCTAATTAAATTCTGTGTTTTGACTAAATTTTAAAAAGAAAAGCGACCTTCTGAAGTCATTAGATGTAACTGATCTTAATGTAGAAGCCTTTACACCCTTAGCCTTTTTTCTCTCTTCCGTATCACCCATAACTTTGAATCTGTGTAATTTTGAACGTAGCCCGATAAATTCTTTCACTATTTTACCGTTATTTTCATCTTTCATTAAACCTAATTTTCTTTATTTGCAAATAGTGTCCCATGAATAAAAAACTTTGTACTGTTAAATGGTAAACTGAACTATCTGTATGAGTGTATAGTAGTTTCACTTGATCATTAATTTTTTTTTTATGTATCTCAAGTATGCATCCTATGGGTGAATTATCAGATATTTCAAATATGTCAAATTCTTCAACGATATTTACCCATTTAAAATGTGAACATGGCAAAAACTCACTCATTCCAGCACCATATAAATTATTAACATCAAAATACATCAAATATGATTCTTCGATTTAGTCATCAAAATCCGCCTCCATAAATTTATTATTTGCTTTATCATATCTATTAGAACACTGCGATACACCACCTCGAATACCTTTTTCAATAAATAGTATCTTCTCCATATCAGTTAACAATTCAAGTTCGATACCTGTTAATTTCATCATTGCATCAAAGGCTAGACCTGGTGCTGTAAAATAATGCAAAGGATTCAAATTATTAGTTGAAAAAAAGTGTCTCTAAAATTTTCGAAAATATTGGCTAAAAGTAAACCATCTGTTTTTAAATATAAATTCAAATTACACCCCTGATGAGCTGCGTCCCTATACACTCCTGAAATGTGATTATGATCGTGATGTTTTATGTCACCTTCGCTAAAAGGTTTTTCACAAATATGACATATTTTTGCTATTATAAATTCTAGTTCTTGCTCCAACGTCAGAGGTGTCATAGGCACAATGTTTTTGATAACAGAATCTACAAAATTAGATATTTCATGTAATTTTTTCATAAACCACGCAATACAGTCTTTTCCTCTGTAACTTTCAAATTTAGAAAGAGACTCATCATAATCACATTTCAAATATAACGCGACGCTGTGGGAGGTATGTTTCAAATAGGCTTCAGTATTAGAATTTGAATTGTCATTGAATGGCTCTAATAAGCTTTCAGTATCGGCAAAAATTACAGGAGGCAGTTTATCTTTAAATCTAAAATTTTTAAATTTGAAAAAGTTTTCATTTTCTCCGGGTAGAATCACTCTGCATTTATTAAAATTCATACGATCAAGTTTATGCTTCTCAAACGAACTTTCATACCTAGAATGACATAAACGTCGATCACAGAGAAACATTCGATTTGAAGCTTTTGAAAATTGTGGTTTTACTAAACGCGACAAGCTACGACCTATTAGAGACTTTCAGTGTCTTTGCACTTCAGTCGTGAAATTATTGCTGTAAACGGTACAGTAACACTAAAAAAAATATTTTTCATGTGTAAAGTATTTTAAGTTATACATGAAGAGGTAAAAATTTAGAAGGGAATTGCGAGTTGGGTCGATATATGGTACTCAAAGTTTGTACAAGAAACTTCGATTTAGTACGGTGTTGAAAATAAAAAATTGACTTGTATATGAATATAAATTGTACGTTTACAACATCAGGTACGTGCTTACAAAGCTAAGAAAGTGTGAATTTAAAATATGCACTTCATTTTGATTCTTCAAGCATTCCACGTCTATGGGACAAGAAACAGGGGTTTATAGGGTGCACATTAAAATCCTTCAAGGTAAATGTAATCTTGCTGTCTCCGTAGATGCAAGTCTAAACTTCGCATAAATATTGTTGCTTGTTAAGTATATTTCTTTTTCTTTCTCACATAATTAATTACATTTTTAAGTAACTTCATTTACAGATACACTGTAATACCGACATTCATTAGTTTCAATAAACTGGGGGAGCCACCTGACGCACAGTGGGACAAAACTGGATTTTCGTGGACCAATCAGTCTACAGATCACAATTTTCATCAGATTTGAACATTTCTTTTTTAGAATGAAAACTAATAAGTTCTGCAGAGACCCCTTGAGGTGAATTTTCTGATCATTATTTTTACAAAGAACTGTGTAAAGAAAAAAAGTGGAAAAAAGGTATTTTCAACAAAATCCTTTTTTAACTTGCAAAAAATAAATTTTATAGACTTAGAATTGATAAGAATCAATGCATATTTGCTAAGAGAATATGAATAAATAATGATTCAATAACATTGATTATTAGAAATGGTATTAGTTAACAATTTATATTGTTACTTATTGTTACTTATCATTACTTACTGTTATATTGCTATTTTTGTCAAATGATAGCGACTAACTTCTGAATTTCAACTAAAGGCAAATGAATTTACTGTATACAATGCTTCTTTGAAACAAAGCAGTAATATCGTTCTTGACTTTAAATATTTATAATCTGACGTTGTCGATAAATACAGACAGGATTATTAGAAAACATTATAAAAAATTACTATTTATTTTTACAAGTAATTTCTCTCACTAGGTAAAACTTTCTATCATAAATTGCAGTAATTTTCGTCAAAAAAGATTTTCTCTTTGCGAAAATTCAATTATTTCTCTATACAATTTGTTCATAACAATATCAGATGTTAATTTATAGCATTTTTCACAACTAATTCAAATTTACATAACGTATTGCAGGAATCTAAGTAAAAGAAAACATTTCTTTCTATGCGAAAATGTTATCATTAAATGTTTGTCAATCTTATTTACTCATAACAATATTTCCTTGGCTAATTAATAGCATTTATTAATACTGAGTAAAAGTTTCATAATGGATTGTAGTAATTTCTGGTAAGAAAGATTTTTTTCTTGTATGAAAATATCAGACTCTGAATATTTGTTCATACAATTTGTTTACAACAATATGTTTCATTTATGTTCCTTTAATGCATATGCATTGATTTTAATCGATGCTAAGTTTATACAATTTATTTGTTGCAAGCTAGAAAACGATTTTGTTGAAAATACCTTTTTTCACTTTTCTTCTTCACACAGTTTTTTGCAAAATAATAATTTTAAAAAACGCCTCAAGGTGTCTCTACGGAATTTAATCAGCTGTTAATCTGAAAGAAAACGTTTAAATTGGATGAAAAATGTAACCAGTAGACTGACTTGTCCAAGAAAATCCAGTTTGGTCCCACTGTGTGACGGCTCGTTCTTGGCTTCTGGGTTGGTTGTTCATACGCGTCTGACCGGAGCGACTCGCACCACTGATTGCGGACGTCACACACCGGGGGAGGCAGCGGTCCATGCCGTTATACTCAGGGCTATTGCCAGCGTCCGCGCTCAGGGTACTTCGGTACCCGTGTGAAGGTGATTCACATGTAAACCTAGATTCTCGGAACTTACGTTTTGACGGACGTTCCGATCGCATGTTGCGCAATAGTGCCAAGTTATGTTGAAAGAAAATATATAATACTATACTGCAATAGAAAATGGCGTCTGGCATCTCGCGCAGATTCGGTATTATACTTTTCATATTATTTTGAACAAAACGCAAACAAACAGACAGCACCAGCCGATATAAGTTGGCATCACTGCGCAACGTGCGATCGAAACATCCGTCGAAACGTACGTTCCGAGAATCTAGGTTCACATGCAGAATCACCTTGAAAGCGCAGAAAATAGAATTTGCTCGATTCAGTCAAGTTCACATTGGGACCGCTGACTGCCCCAACGAGTTACAGGAGTCAAAACCTGACTCAATGACACTCACGTTTGTGGACACTCAATAAAATATGATGAAGATGATTATTAAGGAAGATATCTCCATGAATTTATCGAAAACGACCGAAAATACACGTGCCCATGACCCCCATGACTATGTTTAATACATTGGAGTTTGTAATTTTTTCTAAATTGAAATTTTATTAATTTTTAAAAATAATGAAATTGATCGATTAAAAAAAGTTCAAACTTTAGTATGCTGCAGCTATAAAACATACCTTCGCCTACACAACAGTTGTTTTGACTATTCCTAATGAGAAAATAGTAATTCGTCATGGCTGCCAATGAAAACGTACACCACCATCTGTGTCAATAAAAACGCAACTCACCAATAGCGCCAATATCCACGTTATTCGTTATTGTCTCCAATAAGAACGTAACTATATATAACCCATACTGTTACATTTTTATGAGGGGCAATAACGAATAACGTGAATATTAACGCTGATTTTGAGTTCCTTTTTAATTGACACAGATGGTGGTGTATGTTTTTATTGGCAGTCATGACGAATGACTACCTTCTTATCAGGAGCAGTCGATTCATGATACAAGTGCGCAAAATAGGTGATATCCTACGAGTCTGAATTTCCTAGCACGATCCGTATCGAAGCATGAGTCGAAAGCTCGCGCACGAGCCGAAGGCGAGTGCTCACGCTCAAGTCGAGTACGTAGAGCTGAAGGCGAATGACGAAATCACGGGAGTCAACAATTACTTGTGCGCATGTGTATCATTCGATATTTTTTTGAACAGCCGTTCGAGAAAGTTGCAAGCTAAAGGCTGCTCGAAAAATATGACTGGAGCCCAGTAACTAAGAAACTGGATTACTTGCATTACCTTCCAACTCTGCCGTTGCGGAAAGTTCCTCATTTCTAAGGTGCACATGCGCAACTTTATCCACAAGTGTGTCTATTTAAACGTCAATAATAGTATATTGTGCACCAAAAAGACAAACCAGTCTTTTGACGGCGAGCGTGAGCTGGCAATAATGAGGCGTTGACGAGCGCGAAGAGTGAGGCAGCCGAATATTGCTTATTAAACACAATTTCTCAACCTATATATATATATATATATATATATATATATATATATATATATATATATATACTAGCTGCTATTTCACTCGTACTTTTAAATCAACGATTATGTATGTAAGATGGATTAACAAGGAGAAACTTATTATTCTGAAATATTTGAATCTCAAAAATCTCTTTTTCCCCTGTGGAGAGGTCAAAAGGTACAATGTACAGAGAATAAAATTACTGTCAATATTGTTAGAAGTCAGAATAGCTTGTAACGTTAACAATTATATGTTTGACTTACATTCTACGTGCTAAATAGCCATATACTTTGTAAAAATTTCACGTAAAATTGGATCTAAACGTTAAACTTTTTTTTTTGGATAGTGTCAGTGATATTCTGAACCCGAAAACAGCCCCCGTTAAATTGCCGCCAGGTCTATTAAGACTTGAAATAACCATGTCGTAAAATATCGGACTATTATTACCTTTGCCATCAAATCATCCCCTTTATATTATCGTAATTCACTTTGCAAACGAGTAAAAAGTATCATCGACTGGAGGCAAGTTTATGTTAGAGCGCAAGCGAGGGCTTTCTTACACGCCACTGCTCGACAAAGTGACCACGGATCACGTGTGCACCTATATTAATATATTCAAGCCTCTTCACATCAAACAACCGAACTGGTCTTCTTCCCTTTTTCGTTGTCTCCACCCTTTCACTGAAAAATAAAAGAGAGGTTCACAAAGAATATTACACGTAACATCGCTTACCATATGGTAGCGAGTATCATATTGTGGCGTATGATTGAAAACTTTCCAACACGAAAAATTTGCTATTAAAACCTATATGAGGCGATTTAAGACAAACGGCTGCCGTACAAACAAGAAACGCAGTATCAGCATTTTTGTCGTGACTGGATGGCTGGAGCCGGAATGTTCCTCATACTATCGATCTTCATATTTTTATTGTTTGAAATGAGAGAGAATTGCGAAAAATTGAGTGATTTAGAAAAATAGTTCGACACCATAAATTAAAATTTTTTGTTCAAATCCTTTTAAGAATAAGTGAATAAATGGATCTATGCTAGTAATTCATTTGATTAGAAAGTAATAAAACCTTATTCATCTATAGTATTGTCCAAAGAAATCATAGTTTAAATAAAATTAATCAATGATAAAATAAATGTTTCCGCTCTCAGGAAGTAAATCATATAAATATTTGGAAAATCGTGTCCCGAGAACTGATGCATGCTGCCTTACTTTCTTGACAAAAATGATTCAAAGACACCAAAAGGTACTTGAATGGAATTTCTTCGCGTAATTTTAATCTTATTCTAAAAGTTTTAATTTATGAAATAAAATATGCGCAAGAAAAATTAGTAGAACCACAAGGTGCCATCCAGTACCACGTTATTGGACTCATAATGCAAATACAAAAGAATGACAATCATCGCGAAATTTAAGACGGCTTCCATCGTCAAACTGATGCAAGGTTAATGGTAATATATGTATGTGTTTACATGATGCCATATGAATGGCAACTGAATAAAGACCATTTAATTCTTCCTACCCCAAATACAGAAAACATTTTTACATTCTCATTTCAATGAGAAGGTATTGGTTTTATTTAAAAATTGACTTTGGCGGATTTCATTAATTCCCCACGTTTCGAGACCCCTTGAATCCAAAAAAAACATGTTTCACGATGGTGTCTTTCTGACTGTCTATTGTCGTCGTTGTCGTCTGTATACTGGATAACTTTTGAGAGACTAAGCGGATTGGATTTGCCTTGATACAAGTTTTTAGGGACCAAAAAGAAAGCTCGAGCTCGTTAGCCAGCCTTTTTCGACCAACGGTTCTGGTTTTGACCACCGAAAAAAAAACTAAAATATCAAAAATTCCATTTCGCGGTCAAACTATGCAAGTTACGAAAAAAAGTGAACAAACAAAAATTGTTTACCAAGGAAAGATTTACAAATTCTTTATTGACTATTTTTTGATAGGACAAGTATTTTTTCTTTTAATCGTGAAAAATGGCATTAAAAATAAAACATGCAAATTTTTGGAGTAACGACATAAGATACAACCGATAATAGGATGAAAATACCGATAATAGGTTTAGAAACTTGTTATTGGAAACTTTTTCATAAGACGGGTAGTTTTTGTTTCAATTGTGAAAAATGCTATTGAAAATAGAAGAATTTAATTTATGGAAAAAACGACCCACGGTAAAATAAAATGTTTATCGGCAAAACTTTCCACCTAAGACCGAAGTCCCACTTGTTGATTAGACTTTAGGTTGATGGAATTTAAAATTTGAAAAAAAAATCAGAGACCTGGCCAAGACTTTCGTTCTATTTCATGACTGCCATTTAAACAAAAAATTTTGATCCAATCATTATTGTGATTTCAGGTATTATCTAATTTCGTGCAAATCTAGGGATAGCAGATCAAAGTTTAGTAAAAAATAATTTTTTTCTATCAATAACGAAATGTAACGAAAGCTTCGGTCGGATCCCTCTTCCCTGAAAAAAATCAAAAATTATAAATACACTAATTTAATTTGTTAAGAGAAAAATATAATCAAACAAATTAAGATGTAGAAATTAATAAAATATAAGTTTGATATAATAGAGTTCAACATAATATAGTACAATTCGCGTTTTGGACATTCTTTAATCGAGTACGAGCGCGAGACACGTGATGAGAATGTATTCGTTAAAGCCAGAGATTCAACAAAAGATAGAGGATTCACGTCTACGCACAAACGTGGAAGAAGTACAAAGACCGAGCACGCAGTAGCCGGCAGATTTTTTTTTATCTTTTCGCCTCCCTAAAGCATTGCAAATAATTCTCACATAATTCTACAGTTTTAGCTGTATTTCCTCTCATATAATCTAGAAATAAAATAATTTGTCATGTTTATCCACTGAATATTTAAGAAATTTTTTGCTCAATTAAAATTACTTCAGTTATGCTAAGAAATATTCGAAATAGTTTCGAAAATTTGAATTAATATTCCAATATTTGAGAATATTCTAAAATATCTCATAAGCATGGATAATATTGCTGCCATGTTGTTGAAAATTTATTCAACTATACGGTAATTGTATACAAAACTTCAACTAAAGATACCAAATTTGAAGATTATCAGATTTCCAGATTTCAAAGATTTCAAAGATTTTTAATATTACAAGAAATTTTAAAGGAGTTCATAAGACAGCGCCGTAACCACGACTAAATAGTTGGGGGGCTCATGGGGGGCTCGTATGTATATGTACGTATATGTGTACGTATATTTTAAGAAGGCGGACGAAATTTGGGGGGGGCTTGACAAATTGGGGGGGGCTGAGCCCACCTTTGTCCCCCCCCCCCCGGTTACGGTGCTGTCATAAGATTTTAATAGGATTGCAGCAGATTTCTCAGGATTTTGAGAGATTTAAACAAATTTCATAGGTCTTTAATTGACAACTCAAAATATCTTCTTAAATAATATAATTTATTAAAAATTAGTTGACGGGTATTTTTTCAATCAATCACACTTTCAAAAAATTGCAATGAAGCATTTGCTTTTGTTCATTATCAACGCTCGATTTTCTGTTACAAGATATAATTTTCGAATCATTTCAGATTTGAATTACACTGGTACCTCGACATACTTCCCCTCGACTTACTACCTTCCTAGAATGTCTGCGAGCTCGCACTTGTTGGTGAGGGGTTGAAGATGGCGAGGGAGAGGATTCCCGCCGCCTCGCATTCATCGATGCGGGGTTCGAGGGGCCGAGAGACAGAGAGGCGCTGAGCTCAGCGGAGTTACGCAGTTACCCCTGTCTGTTTACATCATGGAAATTCTTGGAAGAGTCTTACGGTCAATGGAAGTAATGCCTGAGACTCGATCTAACTCGAGGTTCTAGTGTACACATTTTTTTATTTGTCTTCGGAAGTAAGTATTTATAATGTGAAAAGATTTCCATCTGTATTATCGGCAATATAGAGAACAAAGAATGGATAACAATTTTGATCGAGATTTTACATCTCAGTCACGAAATAATGTGTATATTATAAAAAGTCGGAATCCACTCAAATATAGCGGATACTTTCAGTACGGAGAGAAATGAAATTCGAAAACCTGGTGATCAGTGGAAGAAATCGACTACTCAATGTCAGATAAATCAAAGAATTCATTTTCACGTTGTGCCATCTTATAGAAATTGTATTTGACGGTTCAGACTACAGTTGACGCTAGAACGGTTGAAGCCAGGGCTAACTGCGAGAAATATATTTTTAATTTTTTTCGCATTATACACATTTTCTGAATAGGTTGATTCAAAAATATTTAACTTCCAAATTTTAAATTGATCTGTTATAAAACAAAATATTTTCGCATGAAACTTGAGTAAAATATTTGTATATTATTGTTTACAAGGGAATTTTATTATATTGAAGGTTTTATGTCATTATTTCTGACCTTATAATAGCTATTCACAGGTAATATAGAACGTAATCACGAAAATATTCTAATTATTTGGGATTTCTTTTCAAATTTTGAAGCTCCAATATTCAAAACATTTATTACTTTGACATTTATTACCTTCAGGATCTTTGTCTCATAATAAGGAGCTTTCAATCTAATTGTGAAGTCTGTCATGTTTTGCACAATCAAATAGAAAATATTTTTAAATTTAACAAGATTTTACAGAATGAAAAAAAAAATCAGTGATTCTAGTAATATATGGTAATTTAGTAAGAGTCTGAAAGTGAAAACAAAAGCCGTGACTATAAATAATTTATTCAAACATTCAATTAAAAGCCCTGAAGAGCTAGGTTTCCATCTTCAAAAAATCCGCATCCAATAAAAAACACTCTAATCACAGGAATTACATCAAAAAGACAATGCCAGTCAAGGCGAGTGGAGTCGAGTCACGAATTGGCGCGAAATACTGACATGGTGCTACTGCGCTTGCATCATACGTACGAGTGCCCATGATATAGAGATCTGAGACAGAGTGTCAGACGGTTCGAAGACTCAACGTTACTTTCTTCTAGCAGCGTCTCTAAATGCTGAGAATATTTAACATTGTACGATGCATCTTATTCCAATTCTAATCTTAACTATACACAATAATACATTTTAACTAGGATTTACTACATAAGGTCCCTTTATCAAAAGATACTTTATTGAAACGAAAGAAATTCAGATCTATATTACATTTTATATTATTAGTCAATCAAGCATTCTTTTATAGATATAGGAACGATCTGATCTATTAACCAAAATCTGACAGTTTAGAAAGGGCAATAGTTGCTAGTACCGTAATACTCTAAAATGTAAAACAATACTCTTTATAAAAGTTACTTCTCCATTTTCCTTCGTG
This sequence comes from Melikaiella ostensackeni, assembly GCA_032362435.1. NCBI lineage: Eukaryota > Metazoa > Arthropoda > Insecta > Hymenoptera > Cynipidae > Melikaiella > Melikaiella ostensackeni. The sequence continues at coordinate 10,615 of JAUMHM010054805.1, forward strand.
TACGCAATTAGATTTCAATATTTAATATCGCGTTTGATACAGATTTAAACAAATTAAAAACCTTCATCTGTTTTGTTCTTTTAAGCGATTACAGGGATTAAACAAGATTACTTGGGATTACATGGATGAGTGTCTACCAGATTACAACAGTGGGTAACCGCTTGGATTTTCTCTTAAAAACGCTTTTTCTTTATCAGTAAGTCGCCTAACCGGGTTGTCGCCGTCGATATTTACTGCCACCTGTTGATAAGGTCCCAAATATAATCTAGTAATAACAGAAGCACTACGGCGTTTCTGTAATCCAAAGACGTCACCTAACTCTTTTTACTTGTACATCAAATAAGACGTTTGTTGGCATGTTTAAAAAGCTGTTCAGTCTACGTATGCGATTACCGTTTTTTATCGTCATTTTTCCAAAATTTCGAAGACGACGATGTTCAGGAAAACGGAATTCCGTCCATTGTAATAGCTTCCGCAGACTAACAGGAATAAGTCATGAAAATTAATTAATTTTTGGTATCAATGAGACCGTAATAAAATTTTTCTTAGAAGCATTTGCGAATTCCTTGACTAATTTTTTAGAAGAATTATGAACTGCATACTTTTTCCGATACTCGTCACCCCCTACCACCCATTTGAAGAGATAATAATAAAAGGAGACAGTCGGCATTAGTAAGAGAGCTGATAATAATACAATCGCATTGCTTTTTAGTTTCTAATTGGTAGTAAGAACTTTAAAAAATATCAATTCGGAATTACAAAACAGATTTCGAATTGAGCCGGGCGTCTTTCAGTTTGCACTTCAATTCCAGCGGATAATAAATCGCTGGAAAATTTTGGATTGATTCGGTCTCATTCTGCCGCGTGACCAATTCTTTTTAACGAACTTTCTCATAAACTAAGAACTCGAAAGAATTTTTCATTCGAGAAAGACGTAAAAAAGAGGGAGACGTACATCTGTGTTTTATAACAAATTTTCGCGAGTTATTAGTTTTTGAGTAAGGTACTAAGTGATTTTTTTTTCCCAACAAGAAAAACCTTCGACAACAAGTACAAGTACAAGATGTTCGGACTCTTTTCGGATCAGTTCTTCTTCTCCATATATGTATTTTTATAACTCGAAAGTAGGGTAAGAGCGATAGTGGTTGGCACTGCGCCGGTTATTCGCATCCCCCAATTTTCGTTTAATTTTCAATAAATGTGAACATTTATCGTATTTGACTGATATTACTTTAATTCTACTATCATTTTTACGTATAACGATATATACAACTCAAGCAAAATAATGTTGAATTTAGTTGTAAAATATTAAATTCACTTTTATTTCTAGGTGCCAAGAATTTATCGGTCTTCCTAAACGAAATCTTTAGCCGGCAACTTTTTTAATTTTGTTATATCAGCATTATAAACAAGTAAATCTGTTTAATTTTTCTTGGATATTTTAAATAAATATTCAAAGTTGAATGAAGAGGAACTAAACCTCGGTGATAATGTATTTATTAATTTTTGCGGGGGTGAAGGGAGGTGTCAATGGAATTTCATGCAAAAAGTATGGTCTCTAATCGTTGGCACCCCAGCATCAATGAGTAGGCCATACAGTTCTTGAATGATTGCATTCGTTGGCACCCCGTCAATAAAAGTAAGGTTATGTAATTTCAAGATCTTGTGTCGATAGGAAGTATTCGGCGTATTTTCATGAAATGAAGTGTTGATTGTGCTGAAACGACAAAAGTCGTTATCAGGTAGATGTAAAGGTAGCTTTACATGATAGCTTCTAGATAATAATATAAGAAGCTATCATTTATATGCCGGTAATCATAACCTTAAAAGTTTTGGTAATAGTCTGCGAATCAGCCCCCCGGAACTGTGAGTTAGAAATGTACCATGTGTTGACCGTGACCGATAGAGCGGCGCCACCTATGCCGTGGTCCTACTCCCGACAGAATGCATGACAAAATGTAAATATTGGTACATTTTTGTTGAATAAATAGTTTCTAGTGATTATCTCACTTTTTTTAATCAGAAATTTTGAAGACTTGAAAAAAAACATGAATGTACATATAAGTTAGAAATTAAAACTGTTGAAACCGAAACAATTTTTATTGCTTCTTTTTGAAATTTTTAATATGCTAATATACTGTACTGTCACGTTGGCTTATGCATAAGTAAAATTTCTATTTCTACACCTTTAGTATTATTCTTGCCTATTCCCTTTTAACAATATTTTTACACCAAAAACTTGAATATGCTAGACAAATTTCAATTATTACGTAATAATTCTAAGGATACTTTTTCATTGACATTTTATTTAGAATTCAAAGAATTATTTTTAAACAATTACAACTCCTATCTCAATAATTAATTAATCAAACACTCATTGAACTACATTAATTTATGTCTTTTATTGTTATTGTTATACCTCGTCCCTTTTGGCTCTCATCGAATTTAGGATTTACATCTAAAAGCAGAGAATTACGCAATTTTTGGCCGTACTTTTTAGTTTAATAGATGCCAAAAATCATGAAGGTCAATTTTTGATACATAGAAGTGCGAGAAAATTATTCTTATAACAATAAAAAGTTTTTAAAAATACTTTTACATGCATTCTTTGAAATCTAGCACAACGGCATAGGTGGCGCCGCCCTGTCGGCCTCGGTCGACTCTCGTGACACTTTTTATCCACAGGCTTCAAGAAAAGTAACAGGGGGCTGCTGCGGATATTAGCCCGGCTGGCCGTGAACAATCCTGCAAAAGAAATGTGGAAGCTGAAAGGGGGTCGGTGGGGGAAGGGGGGTTAGTGGACAAAATTACGACCAATCGTGTAGCAAGTAACTTCCACAGCCGGCCGCACCGATAGCCGTTCCCTTGTTGATATCCTTCATGCATTTATTCTTTTAAGGTATAGGTATATATACTGCTTTTATTTAACTTATAACTTGAACTTTATTATTTTGATGCATGTTTTGTTTAATGATATCGCTATACAGTGTTTTTAATGTTACGCTAGAATTTATATTATTTCATATAATAGAAAACGTTTTTATTCAATCGGCGGGCGATTCATTTTAAAGAAATTTGAAAAGATATCTTATTCTGAAATTGTTTCTTAATTTGGCTAATCAAGTATAGCGCTAGGGCTGGTATTATGGAAAATTTCGTAAAAGTAGACAGTATAATGCAAATTCAAAGCAGAAAATTAGTAGCATTTTTCAATTTTTTTTTTTTAATATCATTTATTTTCATAAGTATGCCCATCGGCATGCCTGAGGAAAAAAAAACGTATACCCGAAAAAATATGGCTGAAGCTTTACAGCTGCTGTCAAAGATATAGGCCTGTCCATAAAGAGAATAATAAAATAGTCATTTTGAATTTATTAATAGAAAAATGATTAAATATTTTAAGGCGCACAATTTGTTCTTAATCAACGTTTTAACGTAATTGAAGAAATATTGAGGCATTGTTACGGCAGAATCAATTGACGATTTGAAGAGAATGATGAGAAGACTGGATACCAGCATGAAGAGTATGGGTTTTAAGATCAACGTGAATGAAACAAAAGTTATTGTGTTTGAAGGAAGGAGTGAGAAAACAGTATGCAAGATTGCATTAAATGAAGAAAAAAAAACAAGTTGATGATTTTGTGTATCTTGGAAGTTTATTTACTGCTGGCGGAAAGATAGATGGAGAGATATCCAGAGGTATAAACGAGGGTGGAAAGATTATCGGCAGTGTACACAAGAGTGACGCCTGAAGCGAAAGATGTTGGATACTAATGGGCTTTTCCCTTCTTTGTGAAGAGCTTTGCTTAGTGGATGTGGTTGGGATAAAAAGTATGGATCTTCCTATGAGTTTATTAGTCAATGTGAGTATTTATATATGAATCGTGATGTATGGTGGCTTCATGAAGCCTTCTCCTACACATTTCTTACTTACCCTTACCATATAATTTCCTTGATCCCCGGTAGTATAATGAGGCTAGAACCAAATGAGTTACGCTTACCCCGCAAGGGATTTGGCTTAGTTGTGTAATAATAATGATAGTAATAATAATAATAATAATAATAACTTGGACTTCCTACTAGAGGTCCGGGGTTCGATCCCTGAGCCGGTACCTCTGGAAATTTTTCCATTCAATTTACCGAGGTTCTGGTGGTTCGGATTCCACCTTAAGCTGTAGGTCCCCCCATTATGCACTTGGCTGTAACCCAGCC
>JAUMHM010054825.1:0-14826 GCA_032362435.1 Melikaiella ostensackeni
CAATCGCGGAACGGACGAATTTATATGCAAGCTCTTCTGCATATGCATGATTTTACGTGTGGTGATATCAAGGGCCATCAGCTCGTGCTTCGTCCATGGGACTACCCCAAACGAGTAGAGTAGAACCGGGAGGGCAAGCATGTTAGTTGCAGATACCTTGTTCAATGCCGATAGATTGGAAGACCAAATCCGTTGAAGGAGATTTTTGTATCTCTTTTGGAGAGATTCCTTTACTATATATGAAAAACACAACTTGCCTGCCGCGCTAACTGCCGGTATGTGGTGCAACTAATCCCTTGCCGTATCTAGAGCATAATATCTTTGGTAGCATTGCAAACAGCTGTGCAAATGGCGGATTGGTGGCTGCGCAGTTGTACATGCCTGTGGCGTCCAAGGGGGCAATAAGTTACGGAAGGAATGTTACACGATTGTTACATAACAATTATATCATATTCTTACATAGCTGTTACTAAGATGCATTATGCACAACTTACAGAACTACACAGTAACGCCGTTACAGATTACTCACGTAACACTGAAAAAATGGTTATAGACCATGCATGTAACAAAGTTACAGAACAAATGTTACACGATTTTTACCTAACTATGTCACATTGTTACATAGCTGTCACTTATGTGCATTATTCACAGCTTACAGAACTTCATCGTCACGCCGTTACAGTTCACTCACGTAACATTGTATTATAAAAGTTATAGTTCTTGCTTGTAACCAAGTTACAGATCAAAAGTTACATACGTTTTCTATAATACTTACATCACACTGCTACAGAATTGTTACAACTTCTTCTTATGGAACTGTTACATCTTCATGCGGTAATGGTGTTCCTTAACATTGTCACCTCCCAGTTATAGAACAAGTACATCACTGAACAGTAACACTTGTTATATAACCAGATTTAACAATGTTCCCCTTTTGTTACGGAGCAGTTACATAACGTGTTTGCTGGGCTGATTCTCGAAATCGTCTACGGCTAATACATTCGCTACGTAAACTCCAGTACTTTCGGTTGCCGAGATCAACCACGATTGGTAACGCTGAATTATGCAATGCGAGGGTTGTTTTTCCGTAACTAGACTCTTTGCCTTGTCGAAGGACGTCTGAGATTTGACAGACCATCTCCAAGGTACGCCATCTCGAGTTAAATTGTGCAAGGGTTCTAGAATATCAGGCGACATCGGAATAAACTTATGATAATTTAGAAATCCTAAAAATAATCGCAATTGTGAAATGTTAGTAGGCGGTGGTGCTTACCTGATCACTTCGACCTTCTCTGGACAAGGATGCATTCCTGCGATATCCAAGATATAGCCTAAAAACTCTACGGACTCTATCAAGAACTGACATTTTGCAGACTCTGAGTACACTCGTTCTTCTCGCAGCCACCACAGAGAATATTATTCAGAAATGCGTCCGTTTTGGCTAAACCGAGCCTGCCTCGTTTTCGTCTCGGTTCATTCTTCGTTTTTTTACATTTTCTCACCCCTATTCCTCCTGTTAACTCGTCTCGTTTAGCCTCGTCTCGTTTAGCCTCGTCCCGAGTTGTCCTTTCCCGTTCTCGCCTCGGTTTTTCCAGCACTTCGTGACTCTTTAATAAATGATTGAAGTCGAAATATAATTACATATTATACTTGTTTATCCATTGCTGATTAATTTAATATCAAACACGACTATGTTTCGATTTTCTTAAAGATACAACATCACTCTATTAGCATCTTATTTTTTTCTTATTCAATATTTATTTTGCCAATTTTAAAACTAAAATATATGAAACAGAAAGGTGGAAAGGATAAGTAAATTTTGGACATTTATATGTGTATATATGTATATTTGTATATATTTCTTTTTACTCATTTTTTCAAACTGTAAAAGTCAGAGTACATTATTACATTAATAATATAAAAATCCACAGATGATTTTGGCGGTGTCGAAGTAAAAAATGTCACCGTTACACAAGCGTCACGTACATTTTCAGACAAACTTTACGATCCAATCACAATTTTTCGATGAAACCTCGGTGATTTTGATTAATTTTACTAGATTTTACAATCGTTTTCAAACAAAACACGTTATTTTCAGATTTTAATCTTTTAACATATACAAATGACAGACTTTAAAATGTGTAAAAATGTAAAATGGACATTCTTTTATTACAATGGCATTTCACGTATCTATATCAGAGGTGAATGAGCGTGGGTATCAGAAGTTTATACACAAAAACTATTGCCGATGCAGTTTTTGTCACAGGTAATCGTATCTCATACAGGGTGGCCGTTTTGATAGAGTAAAAAAATTCCCGGTTCTTTCCCGGTTTGCAGAAATTTTTTACGGTCATTGAAGTTAAAAAATGTAATCTCTTAAAGCTGACTATTTTTTCATAGGCAGTAATCAAAACTAAATCGAAAATTAAGGCACTCAAAGTGCAACTCTTTTAAATTTTAAACTTTCAAAATTGAAGCTTGAAAAATATTTAGTTCAAAAGCTGGATAATTTACACATATAAAATGGAAGCTTTCAACACTTTTTCGTCGTTTCAAATTAATAATAATTGTTCCATTCTTATTCAAACATCAAAATTCAACACTTTCATCAAAAAGGAAAATAATATTAAAAATGGGAAAATTAAAATTGTAACGTTCAATGTTTAAATTTAGCACTCTGAAATTTTAACGTTTCAAGACTTTCTATTTTAAACAATTCAGTGTTAAATTGTTCAGTTCTAAATATTTTATTTATCAATTCATTTCAAATGAACCGTCAAATATTGTTAAATATTAAAAAGTTTTTTTTTCTAATTGAAAAATTTTCAATTGCATGGGTTAAAAATGAAATATTTTAGACTGAAGCAATATTTAAATAGGATTCGAAATTGAATGAAGCGTTTAATTATGATTTTATTAATTCGTAATTATTTGAAAATTAAAAATAGTTGATAAAGTTTCAATCGGACGTTTATATTTGTTTAATTACTAAGGCTTTCGAATTGAAGCAGGGCAATTTTCAACATAAAAATCTGCAAATTGTTTCATTTTGAACAGATTTAGAATCGTCTGGTAAAATCAATTATTGCTTAATTTTCAATACTCGAACTACAGTACAATTTTAAAAATCATTAAATACTTAATATTTACATTTGATAAAGTTAAAACGTTTTTTATCAAAAAATTTCAATTTCAAACGCTTTTAATTTTTAATTGTTTAAGTCTACAAAACTAAATTTTAAAGTTCTTTAAATCTAAAATGTACGCTTAAAAACTGCACTGCACAGATTTAAGCCCGCTAGCATGCCTTCCTGAAGTTGTAAAGTATTAAAGTAGCTGTAATCGCCTGCTTACCTGAAGTCCTGGGTATACCTGTGATACCCTCCGACAAATTTTCCTGCATGTTGGTCTTGTTTACATAAGGCAGCAGCTTTACATTTTTCGACTACATTTTTTTCTTTCCGTGAGTGAAACAAATTTTCGTTCGAACCACTTTTTACAAATCAAAACATATCGGGTTTGATATCAAATTTATCAGCGTAAAACGAATAATCTGAAAATATATAATTCAAGAAGTCTAGCGGTTTATTAACAAAAATGTTCTCTTGTAAAATCGACGTGCTAGGAAAAAAAATGGTCAATGACGAACGATCTTTTATCAGAATGCACATCTTCCCTCTGTCTGCAGCATCTTGACTGGTCTTGAACAGTTTGGTCAACATCTACCAAGAAATGCTGGAAAAACCGGGACGAGGACAAGTAAGGACAGAACGAGTAGAGACAAAACGAGACGAGAAATACCGAGGCAATAGATATGTCCTATTCTCGTCTCGTCTCGTTCATCGGTATATCTCTCTCGCCGGCTACACTACACTGCATCCATTACATTTTGAAGAATGGATGGGGCTGAACTAAGGCCTAGAATCATTCGATTAAAAAGAAAAATACCGATGTGGGTGTTCAACGTTAAGAACGGCTTAGACGATTCTGCGACTTTTAATTATTCGTAGGCATCATTCAAATCAATTTTGTAAAAAATAATTGCAATTTACGAATTGGTTAAACAGGTCTTCGATTATGGGTAACAGGTAGTATTTGATATCACAACATTCGAAGCGTCCTCTACGAGAGTGCACTATACGACACTTACCATAAATATCATTTTGTACCTATATTCACATATAAGATGACCCTTATGACAAGTGGCGCTAGTGTTGCCGTCGAGCGAAAAATGTCTAGCATCAAGACAAGACAAGACGAGACATACCTGCCGCATTAAATTTCTTGTCTTGGATCTGTCTCAAAAATTAAGGCTTTGTCTTGGGGCTTGTCTGGAAGGCTTGAGTTTCCACTAGCAGACGTGCGAACGCCTACCATTCAATGAAAATCCCTAAGATCTCAGCTAACATGACCCTTCCCGGCAGGGGTCTTTTGTCTGTTAGCTGGCCGAGATAAAATAATAATTCTTTTTTTTTAATTTTCCAATTAGTCATATGAAAATAAAATATTCGGAATCTACAAGTTTGCACGTTTGTCAACGTATGTAATTTGTATAGAAAAGATTAAAAATTCCTCCTACAATCGTCCTGTAAGAGTATAAATGTATTCCTCCTTCCCAGGAGGTCGGTTCGGTGAAGAAAAGATGCACATCTGCAAAGGAAACTCAAGCCTTTGAGACGAGCCCAAGACAAGGCCTCGCTTTTCAAGGCCTTGAATTCTCAGGGCCTTCAATTTTAGCCGCCTTGAATTGTCTCGAAATTCAAGGCCTCGATTTATCCTGCCTGGCTTTTCTCGACCTCGCCTTGACATTTCTAGTCTTAAACGGCATCACTAAGTGGCGCATAATGCACTGTTGTAGAGCACGCTTCATTTGTTAACTGTAACCTTGAAATATCCATAAACAATGAATTCGACCATCTTAAACGAATTTAATAGGATCTGACACTGAATTAATTTTTTTAGACACAGAGAAGACCTTCAAATTGTTTCGAGTCTACAGTTATGTCGGCTATGGCTTTAAATGACGTACCTATATAGGAGCCGTTAGCCACGCCTAACTTCGTAGCAGTGGACATTATTTTACTCTTTTCACTACGTTTACAAAAATTGTTTGAGATATTAAGTGGCATTAACGTAAATTTTAAACCTGAGTCGACTTTCAACTCGACTTTGTAAACGTCATCTAATATAACACCTACTTTTTCCGCATCGGCGGTGCAAACCTAACTCACGATATCCTTTACGGGATGTTTCAAGACGTCTATGACGTTGACTGACGCTGTGCAGCATTTTGAAATGTGACCCCGTTTCCCACATTTCAAGCAGGTCCACTCGTTGGCCGGACAATCCTTTATCTCACCTGAGTTTCGACCACAACAGCTACATGGGGGACCTGGTTGAGTCTTCTTTTCAAAGTGATAAAGTCATCGCTTTTGATTTAAAGCACTGTCTGCATTTTTTTTAGGATGACGACTTTTTTCTGGAATGATTGACCACTAGCGCTGACGTCTCGCCTTCTTCTTTAATTATCTGAGTCTGTTTTTTGACAACTTCTACAACAAGCACTAGTGCACACGCTGCTCTTAAGGCCAAGTTCGTGATCGAAAGTAATTTTCGAAACATTGATTCGTCCTGCAAGCTAACTATTAAGCGATCTGGTAGTGCTTGATCCAAGTAAGTGTCAGAGTTGCAGTTTGTTGACAACTGCTTAAGGGCAACTATACAGTCTTTCACTGATTTTCCTACTTGTTGAGAGCGCGTATAGAATTTGTAGCGTTCCGACACTTCCAGACGTGGAGTTCTCTCTTTGAGGACACTCACCAACTCGGTGAGAGTCTTATCTTTCGGAATTTCGGGAACTAAAAGATTTTTAAAAGTCTTGTACACTTCTGGTCCCAAAATCACCAGCAAAGATGACACTTCTTCCTCCTTTGACATACGGTTTACATCGTGAAAGGCTTCTAAGCATTTCAAATATTTGTCAAACACTTCCGCTTCTGCATTGTAAACCGGAATATTCAGGAAAATTCATGCTTTGCGGAGATCATCAGTTTCGTCAACCAACATTATTTTTTTTGTTTGAAAGTTATGACGTGATTCAGACAGCGATATGACTCCTGAAAAAGGCGTAATGGCGACTGCGAGACGGTAAGCTGCCACACCCGATATAGGCATCCATATGCCTAAATTCTGTTTCATGAGAGAATGCCAGAGGTCGAGCAGTTTTTTTCTGGGAAGGGTCAAGTAAATCCTGTGGAGAGTGTGTACGTACTTTTGTCTTTGAATCTGTAGCCAATAACTGCTTAACATAAGAACCTAACGAACAAAGCCCTAAGCGACCTAAGCTAAATGAGGTCGTAAATCTATTGTAACCGATACGTTAAACTGTTAAAGAGTTGCTGTCCACTATTGTCAAAGTCACGCCGCACTTTCTACCTGATGTACGAAAGTTTAAGCAAAAAATGAACACCATAGACAGAATCATATATATCTGGTACACTTTATGAGGCGAAGAATCAAGCAGGACATCGATACTCTGGAACCCGCTGAAAGTTCTTCTGTGCCTTTGGTACCAAAAAAAACGAGAAAAAAAAATTTTGCGATAGCGTCTTATTTATAAAATAACCTGTTTTAAAAAGCCAACAATTAAATTTGTTGATTTTTTTGTAAAACCTTAAGCCTAAGCAGTGCTTTGCAGCTTGATTCCAAACTGAGTTAACATCCTTTCCTTTTATTTACTGCAGAAATCAAAGGTAAAAATATTTTCACAATTTTCAAAAATGTACGCATAAATATAACTTCAAGGTAACTACTTGATTTTTTGCAAAAGATTTCATGCATTTTTTCACGGAATACGACGCCCAAAAGTTGACCAAGTTTTAAAAGGGGCTTTTAACCACGTTTTTTGACATTCATTACAAATTTATATCGAAACTTATGGACACATCGCGTTCGGATGATATTGTACTTACGCGTAATAAGAAGAGAACTGACAAGATGTTTTTACTTTTTAAAGCGACTTTTTATCATTAAATTTTTCAATAATTTGTAGAGGGGCCAGAATTGATGAAACCGGTAGTAGTCTGAATTTTGTATTGATTAACTATATGCGAGCTGTTACATCCTAAAGGGCGACAGGCCAAATTTTAACTATTTGAATACTCATCTTGTCTTATCTGCAGAGCTGAGAGCTCTGGACTAAGGGGACAGGAAAGGCCAAATAATCGGTGGTGAATCCCAGTTACATACAACAAATATGGTTTATCTAAACACTTCTAATAGATTACAAATTTGAGAGTAAGATAATCTTTTATTTAATTGACTTTAGAAAAGGATTTGATTTTTGAATGCGGAAGTGACGACTGCTGAATACTGCTTTACCCTCGGTTGTGTTCCTGTAAAAGAATCACAACTTATGTATTGAAGGGAAAGAGAAGTACAGGCAGAGAATGAGAGAAAAAAATGTAAGATAGGTACAGGTCACTAAGCTTAACTGTGAAAGTTAGCGATGTCCTTCTCAATACGTCTGTAGATAATGCTGGATTCCCCAGACGTTGCGGCAGATAGATTCCTCGAGTTCGGGTAGCTGGTACTCCGAGCAACTGGTATTGGGATTTCTTGCTCGTATCACAATTTGAATTAGAGACTGAAGACTGGAGAACCGTAGCTCGAGAACCGTACCGATTTGAGAGATGTATACTATGATTTCATCTAAACTCCGATTAAAAAGGTCGTCAAAAACTATAATTGGTAACAGTGGGAGGGGATGGGTCAGTGGAAGTAACTTTACGGGCTTAGATAACGCATAGTACGTTTCCTGATGATAGATTCTAATAAAATTTGCGAATTTTGCGAAAGATGGCCCTGCAACGGTACAGTTCCACAATAACTTAATAAGGTTCAAAATCACTTTCATATTTCAAACTTCACGTTCTTTCCCCTATTCCTCTCTTTACCCCCTACTTAAAGAATTCTTCTTTTTTTCACGTTTTCAAGAAACTTCCCCTTTTTTCCTTTTTTTTTGTTTTTTCGCTTAAATGCGAACTGAATTAATAGAACCCAATAGAAGAAAACCAACTATTTTTGGTTAAAAGTTAATTTTATTTTGGTTGACATGTCTTCTATTTCATTTTTGGTTCAGAATTCATCTCGTTTGATTAAAAATTCTACTACTTGGTTGAAAATCTAATTATTTTGTTGAAAAGGCAGCTATCTTCTTAAAAAGGCAACTTTTTTGCTAAAAAATTCAACTAATTGGTTGTAAGTTGAACTACAACTTTGTTAAAAATTAATTTTCTTGGTTGAAGATTCATGTTGAGGATTTAACTATTTTGTTGGAAATCCTTTTTGGTTGAATTCAACTGTTTTTGATTTTAAAATGAAAATCTTGTTTAGTTGAAATATCAGCTATTACGTGTTTCGTTGAAAATTCATATTTTTGTTGTTGAAAAATCCATTTCTTGGTTTAAAGTTGAACTACTTTGTAGAAAATTCATTTTTTCTTGTTGAAGATTCGTAATTTTAGTAGGAAATTCAACTATTTGGTTGTAAATAACCTTTTTTGTTATAAATTAATATTTTCGGGTTGAAAATGCAACTGTTTTGTAGAAAATTCGTCTCCTTGGTAGAAAATGATTTTTTTTCGTTTGAAAATTTAACCAATTGATTAAAAATTTAACTATTTTGTTGAAAAATCGTTTTAATATTTTATCCAAAGATTTAAGTATTCCATTTTTGCTTAAAAATTTATCCTTTATAAGATGAAAATTTAAGTATTTGGTAGAAAATTCATGTATTTTGTTGAAAATTCAATTCTTCTGTAGAAAATTTGTCTTTTCGCCGGAAAATTCAACACTTTGGTAGAAAATTAAACTATTTAGTTAAAAATTAAGCTATTCATTTGAAAATTCAAGCATTTGGTAAAAAAATTCATTTTTCTGATTGAAAATTTAACTACTTGGTTAAAGATCCATCTTTCTTGGTTGAAAATTCAACTACTTGATTGAAAGTTGAACTACTTTATTAATAGTGAATTTTTTTTATGATTCACCTCTTTGGTTGAAGATTTAACATTTTTGTTGAAAATTCTTTTTTATTTAGTTAAAAATAAATTTGTTATCTGACGATTTTTAGTATTCCATTTTTGGTTGGAAATTTATCCATTATATGTTGAAAATTCAACTACGATTTGGTAGAAAGTTAATCGTGTTTGTTGAAAAATCATCTTTTTAGTTGAAGATTCAGCTATTTTGTTAAAAATTCGTCTTTTTTTGCTTTCAACTGTTTTCGATTTAAAATTAAAATCTCATTTGACTGAAATATCAACTATTACATTTTATGTTGAGAAGTAATCTTTTTTGGTTGAATATTTAAATACTTATTTGAAAGTTAAACTACTTTGTTAATTTTTTGTCGAAGATTAATTTCTTTTGTTGCAACTTTAACTATTTGATTAAAAATCCATCTTTCTTGATTGAAAATTAACTTTCTTGTCAAAATTTTATTTTTTCCGGCTTAGAAACCAACCGTCTTCTGAATCATTCGTCTTTTTAGCTTGAAAACTAAACCCTTTTGTTGAAAACTCGTTTTTTTTTTATGTAGAAAATTTATCTTTTTTGTTTAAAATTTATTTATTTGGTTGAAGATTGCCCAATTTTGCTAAAAAATCGTATTTTTGGTTTAATTTAACTGGTTAAAAATTTGTCCTTCTGCATTGAAAATTCATCTGTTATAGTAGAAAATTCATCCTTCTTGGTTGAAAATGAACTTTTTTGTTGAAAATTCAATTGTCTTCAAAAAAATTGGTCCATTTGGTTCGAGAATTTAACTATTTGGTTAAAAGTTCAACTATTTTGTTGAAAATTCATCTCTTTTGGTAGAAAATCATTTCTGATTGTAAATTCTACTAGTTTGTTGAAAATGCATATTTCGACTTGAAGTCTTAGGAATTCAAAGCGTTTCATATTTAATTCAATATGCTATCTACACTAATTTTATCTCAAAGAATTTATTCACCTATTTTCGTAAATAATCACCCTATTTCTTGATTCATTAGCGAAGATGATGGATAACCACACGGTCACGTAGGCATATTGGAAACTGAACTTACAAGAAACGCGAAAAAATGCAGAATAAACTTGAAATCAGTCCTTAGCCAACAGTTACGTTACTTTTGAGAAGGGAGGGGAGGGGTGAAAGACTAAACTACGGTTCTTAACGAGGGGGGTGGGGGAATGTCAAAAATAGACCAAAATTGATAACGTAGATTATGGACGGCCTCTAATGTATCCTGATAAGGCTTGACGTCGTTGGGCGAAAGCTCGTATATAGTTAATAAATACGAAATTCAGACTAGTAAATCAAAACCGTCTTTCCATCGACAACCTAAGATATAAAATTATTGTTTATTAAAAATAAAATATTTCATCACATTTCAGGGTACTGTTAGAATATGGCTACCGCCTTTGCTATTTGGATTTTTCCCCGTAGTCGTAGCAGGAATGTGTTTTCTTTTACCGGAAACTATGAATTCTGAGTTACCGGAGACGATCGAAGATGGAGAACACTTTGGAAAGTGAGTAAAAACATCCAGTCTAAATTTTCATAAAGTTGTGCCTGTAGAAAAATAAATATAAAAATTCACCTCAGCATAGTATGTATGAAGTAATTAATTACTTCAAGGGAGAATTTTGTGCAGTTTAATTTACCATTTAATATGTATTATTATCTCATTATTTACAAAATTTGGTGTAGGCATTTGACTGATCAGACATTTAGATGTTCTATTATTTAAATAAGAAATAAAACCATTAACAAATTTTAAAGTCATTTTAATCATCTCGATAATATTAATACATTATTTCTTTAATTTCAGGAAAAAGTCAACGGAAGCTGCTTCATGACGTATTACGGAGAGGAAAATTTGGTGGATAATTCAATGAAGATGATATCCTAGATAATTGAATGCAGTACCTTTAAGCTATTTTATTTTTATACAAAGATTAAAAGGTACAGGTAATACTTATCGTCGAATAATCGTTATAATATACAATGAGATATGTTAGTTGATATTATGTTAATAATTATTAGATTATAAACCTATCATCGAATCGTAAAAAATTATACATATCTTGCACAATGAAATTAAATATATCATATTTCAATAGATGATTACTCATACATTGCCTTCGGCTCTTCAATCATTTATTTAATAACTATAATAATGAGCATCTAGTTATGTGAGTCTATAACATTTACAGGTATATATTTACTTGAATAGAATCAATTTTATATCGACTCATTTTTTAAGCTTTCAAGTTGAAAACAATACGCTATTTGAATTTCTGAATCGAAAATTTAAATTTATCTTTATTTGATTATAGCTTAAGGAATTAGCGAGTATATATTGACTAAGAAAATAAATTAAATAATATCCTTTCCGTAAATGATAAGAATGTGATAAATGATATATAATTATAATATTTAATATATTTTTACGCATATAATTTACAATGAAACGAATACTTACAGCTATTAATTCTGTCAAAACAATTATTTACCCGTCGATAAGCCACAAAGTGGTGCACTTTGTAATTTTTCAATTTTTTAAATGAAATTTGATTCACAACTTTCAATATAGAGATAATAATTGATATAAAAGTATCACGTATGATAAACGTCCTTAAATAAGAAGTAATATCTTATTCTGTAAAAGTTGTTACATTTACGTAACAGAATTATTCTGTAACAAGAATCTAGTTTTGTTACGTAACATTGTCACACTTGAGTTACTTAAATGATCCAGAACTGTGACAAACTGTTTTGTGACAGTTGTTATGTAAATGTTCCACAACAAAAGTATCAGACGTTCTTTTACATACGTTCCAATTGAGTTTTGTAACAGTGGTTATGTAACTGCTACAAAACCACAGTGTCCGTGTCGACAGGTAACTGTGTCAAATCCAAAATGTCGCCGACGTTCTGTAACATTCGTTACACTGTAACGAGTGTTATAGTTTTGTTCCGTGAAAAATATAAGTTGAAAAAACTATTCGTGCATATTTTTTTCCTTTCAGCTTTTTTTGATCAAAATAGTAGTATAGGTTTTTTTCTGATAGACAATATTATTATCAAAAATAGTTAGCAGAATTCTTCCAGACGTGTTCCAGAATCGTTATACATTTTTCGGGGGTGACATTTTCAGTAACTGAAAGGTGACAGTGCATATGGGCGTAAGTGCCAAATTTCGAAAATTCGTTTTATTGGCTTAAACTGATTGTTTTGACCTGATTTATGCCCCTGTAGAAGATTATGGTCCAGTTTCGAACTGGGTAAAATATAAAATTGAAGTCGATTTTTGATCATTTCTATCTCCGATCTCGTTGTCTCTTTCCACCTGATCTTTTCATGATTTCATAGAGCCGGATAAGGACTACAAATAGTATTTCAATTTTTTTGGGGGACAGAATATGTTGAAGTTATACGCTTTTTGTATCTCTGGTTTTAGGTGGCACGCCGCCCTCCCCATAAGGGTTTTCTTGCAAGTGATTGCTCCTGTTAGGATGATCTTTTGACATTTCGATTGAGCTCCAAAAGTACTCGAAACTGCTTTCATTAAAAAAAAAAATTAAATTCGTACAACTTATACAGCATTTTGTATTTGAGGTAAATTTTTTATTAACGGATTTTCGCCCATTTCATGAGATATTTATCGGAAACGGTTGCTTCTTTTCTGGATGTTCCTTTCAGGGTTAGAGAGAACATAAAAAGAACTCGAAAGTGCTTTCTTACTAACAAAAAAATTAAGCGCACAAAATTCATACAGCTTTTAGTATCCCACTTACAATTTTCCAACGGAGGCACACCGTCACGTTCACAGGGGGTTTCTCGGAGATAGTAGCTCTTTCCAGGAATTTCGTTCACGATGCAATAAAGCTGAGTAATAGCTCAAAACACCTTTTTTTAAAATTTTTTTCTAATTAAAAAACATAAAAGTTACACAGCTCTTTCTGTGTCGGGTTCGGCGTTTTTTTGGGATGCGCTGTTTATTTGACAAGGGTTTTCTCGGAGAAGGTTGAGTTTTTCTAAGCGCTCCTTTCACGATTCAATAGAGCCTGGCGATACCTGGAAATGATTTTTTATTTATTTGTTTACAATTGAATGCGTTAAAGCTAGATGGTTTTTTATTCTTCCTGCGTCAAACTCGGGATTCGGCACTTACGCCCGTTTGCATTGTCACCCTTCAACTATTTACTAACAAAGCAATCAGTTTCTCACCTATTTTAGAAAATGTTACTTTGTGTTGTGCAATATTTACAGAACCAGGGGCGGCAGAACTGTATCACGCCATGTATGGACTTCAGTTGAGGAAGGGGGAAGTGGAGAGAGAGGGGGGTGGGTGGTTAAAAAGTTTACATCCGAAAAATCAACAGGATTACTGGAATGAAGATTAGTAACTACGTTAAGTTATTTATTGACATTTACAAACAATTTATAATTTAATTATTTACACTTTCGCAAAGATTTTCGCAAAGATTTTCTTATTTAGATCCCATGTATGGAGTTCTCCATACATACCATAGTAGTTTCACCGCCCCTGTATAGAACTGTTCAGTACCCGTATTTGTTGGAATTCTTAATTTAAAAATCGCTTAATATAAACATCACAGAAAATTATTAATGCATATTAATGATCACTATTCCGAATCTGAACTTGGAGCCGATCACTTTGCTTGAATAAAGCTCAAATTTTGCACTGCGTCAAACATTTGATTCCCATATTTCATAGTCGTGCTAATGGAGCTGAGCCATGCTGACATTATACTTTTTGATGGTGATTTTTCAACTGAGGGCTGTTGTGTACCTGCAAGTGAAAAATCATGAGGGGACTGGTGCGTAAATTGGTAGCAACGCTCGTGTCAAAAAAAGACAGACTACTAATTTTGTATTTGTTTTTCAGGTTTTCGTAGCGTGTCTGCCTCGCTTCCAAAAGATGGGATTAAAATTTTGAAATATTACTTTGAGAGACAAGTTTGTAAAAGCGGACTTTTGACGAAAAATTCGTACCCATATGGTATATAATATGTCGTAGGCATTTATTATCCGTTCACTTTATGAAGGCCCCTCCGAAACAGCTCTACATTTTCGAAAATTACTCACTAAGGGTAAATCGCAAAAAACACAGCTCACGAGAAAAGAAGGCTTACTTTATAGCACATAATACAAGTCCAGACTTCTTTATGTACGATAATTCGTTTGAAAAATATCCTTCGTGAAAAGATGAAAACTTTGTTTTTTTTTCGCGTCACTCTGCCATACCTGACTTTAAATGACGACATCTTTAAATAAACATTTTTAAAAATTTGAAAGAAATGATGAAAGTGATTTGATATTTTAAACATACATATGTGAAAAATAAGTTTCAATATATTGATAACAATTAACGCTAGTGCAACTGAAGATGACTGTGCTATCTCTTGTAATTTACATAGTAGAAAGTTGTACTTCGGCTTGAATTTCTATAATAGGGTAATAATAAACTTTGACAAACTTAATATTTATTAGTTTTTAACTAATATTTCTGAGCCCGCTTGATCTAAGTATTTAAAGTGTTAGTGCGAAGTCACAGTGGGAGCTGATTCAGAAGTTTTTGCCTCTACCTAGAAAGGAGTAATAAACTAGAACCTCGAGTTAGCTCTAGTCTCGGGCATAGCCTACTTTGACCGTGAGGCTCTTCCAAGAATTTCTACCATGTAAACAGTCAGGGCCGTATGAACCATTTCCAGTAGGAATACATAATATTAATTAACTGTATTTTGTACAAATGTA
>JAUMHM010054911.1:0-14821 GCA_032362435.1 Melikaiella ostensackeni
AGGGGACAATATCGATTATGATGAATAAACTTGTATTTTTGATTTTAAAAATAAAGTCCTAGAACTTTTTGATCAAGGTGGTATATCTCTTCGCTTTAGAGACTCATTCACACATATAGTACCAACCATTCTCTCTTCGGTCTACCTTTGGGTGCGCTACGACTCACTTTACCTAAATACACTTGCTTCGTTAGACTTCCTTCATCTTTTCTCTCAACGTGAGCAAACAGTCTCAACAAATTTCTTTCACTCTTGTCAATTGATGTTTATTATACACCACATTCTTTGAGAACCCACTCATTCTAAATTTTTACATTTTCTTCTTTAATCTTTCTTTGCTGACCAATAAAAGTTCATTTTTAATGGATTTCCACATTGGTGCCTTAAAAATGACCACTTTATGCCAATTTTTCGTTATGATTGAATATAAAGGGACATACATTCATACGTTTTTTCATCCCTTTATATCTCTTCGCTTTAGAGACTCATTCACACATACCAACCATTCTATCTTTGGTCTACCTCTCGGTACGCTGCGTCTCAGTTTACCCAAATGCACTTGCTTCGTTAAGAGGTGAGTTGCAGTCAGAATTTTGGAAAAATCGATTTTTGGGTTTTTGCATATTCTTTTATTATAACATCTTGAAAATATTTTGTACACTTTTGAAGGCGATCGCCCACAATTATGTGGAGAAAGCTGACAATGAGAGTATCACCATCGCTGATAGACGGGTGCAAGATAGTACCCGTGAGGCAAGAATGCGTTGTAGACAAGAGCAAATTGACTTTTTGGAGACTAAAGAGGCATCAGAGGGATTATTATTATACGCACCCAGAATAGGTGACGACATGTAACTAGGCACAAAAAATTTTCATTCATCTTTAAATTATACTTGAAACTCTAAATGCGTTTTTCTCGAAACCATGTTTTTGAAAACGGTGACCACAATTACTCGAAAACCGATTGACCGATTCACTTCAAACTGTGCAGACTTCTTTAATGTATGAAAGTACAGTGCTTGACCGTAGCTTTCCTTTTTTCATTCAAAATTTTTTTGAACGCCAAAAAACCGGTGATTTTTTTGACGCAAATCGAATGTCTAAGTTTGACCCACTGAGGAACAGGAATGGTCACCGCAGAACGCCTTTTGCAGAACATCTTCCGGTAGACTACGTACATTTCCTTCATTTATGAATATTTTTTGATGTAATTTTGACAAAACATCAATAAGAATATATACTTTCGGATGCTCAAATGATTGAAAAAATATATGCATATAGTGAATAGAAAAAAATTCGCAAACAATACGCTTTTTTTCCTCCTCTGACTCCGACTAACCCCTTAAACGTCCTTCAATTGAGGGTCCGGATCAAAGAATGGGTCGCGCGCTCGAAAACGCGAAAAATTATTGTCCAAGCATCTCGTGATATGCAAATATTTCATTCAAAAAATTAAATTCTAAAAGGCACGGAATTGTAGAAAAAAACAAAACAGAAATTTTTTCTATTTGAAGTTTTTTCTTCCGATGAATATTTTTAATAATAAAAATGAAAAAGTGAAAAAAGATTCCCCAAATTCAATTATTTTTTAAAAAATAAATCGTCAAAACTCTGCTAAATGTTATTGAAACTGTTTGAAATTTGGTATACACACGCAGTATACGCTAGCAATGCTCAAAAAATGATGAAAACAATGAAAAATTCTTATTGTTTAATAATATTTAATTGCAAATTGAGACCGATTGATAAACACGTTTTTTTAGTTTCGACGAAGAAAAGTATCGAGGAAACTTCAAAGTTGAGAGAACATCCAGTGAGACATTTGTTCCTCACCACAGAAGTAAGATTTTTGGAAATTTTCAGATTGATTCATTAAAAATTGACAAAAATATCCATTACTCTCACTCTCGCCGGTACTCGCCTATAAAGGACGCGACTTTTTAATTATTGAACATTTAAAATCCTAACCCTTCCCCCAATTAATAGAAAATCAACTGCTTTTTATGTTTTGACTTTTCTTCATTATGAACAAATGCACATTTTGACCATTCTTTTATGAATAGGCTTGATTGGCTTTATGGAATCAACTCGAAATGTACTGACATACTGACAGCAAGGAGTGTTTGGCAAGACATTTCTAGTTGATTCGGAAAAAAATGAACCCTATTCATCAGAAAATAATCAAAATGTGCATTTGTTTATAATTATTTTTTATGTCATTAACATTTTTCAACACTATAAAAAATATGGAAGCAAGGAGTCTTTAGCAAGACATTTCTAGTTAATTCCGCAAAAAAAATTAAACCTAATCAGGAAAAAATGGTCGAAATCTGCATTTGTTTACAAAAATTGTTTGAATAATTGCTGAATAGCAGCTATTCTTAACATATTGTAATCGCAAATTAATATGTGCCATATCTTATACAAAAGCTATGGATTTAAAATAACTGTAATCATTGCGAATCACGAAAAAATTACTATTGTTCACTCATTTGTTTATAACATTGAAAAAAATTTTTGTTCTTACTCTAACCCGCTGGAAATTCTTCAAAATTATTCATGGCCTGTTTCAATGAGTTTCGAAGTTTGAAAACAAATAGTATCACTAAAAAGTTAGACAAAAACCAGTTTAAAGTGTGTTATTATATAACGAATTTTTCTTTAGTCGAAGTGAAATATTCGAAGTTATCCGTTACATCTGGAAGCCCTTCGGTCATTTCTAAACACATCAAAATCCCTTGACAATTGTACTGCCAGGCGTTTTTTGTCCAAAAAAGGTATTCCTCCCCACTCCCGTGCGTCCGGGGTCCTTTAATGAACTTTATTTTACATGAGCAACAAAAATTTCAGATTTTATTGAATAATTTTACAGTAAAAAATTCTAAAAATTATATAATTAAAATTTTTCAAATAAAATTATGATATTCTTCTATTACCTTCTTCCTGCAATCTTTTGTCACATTTCTCTTCCACTTGCTTTTTTCTTCGGCCTACTTGAAATTCTGACATATTTCACGAACTTAAAAATAACTAAAAATATCCATCCATAATGTCTTCCAGTATAAGAGAACAAAAAATATGTATTAAATTTGATCTAATGAATCAGAGAGCGACCTGCACAGTCCGAAAAAAATGAGACATCCAGGCCCTATCATAGCGAAAATTTCAAAACACAGGCACTAGACGGTTTGCTTACATTCTTTATTGCTGTGAAGAAAAAACAAAGTAAAGGGTGAACAAGTTGCAAAGGAAAAATTTCCCGCTTTCCAATTAAATTCTAACTCACTGAAAACCAAGAAAAGTCAAAAACATATAAAGCAGTCGATTTTCTATCAATTGGAGGCAAGAGGCAAGTTTCAAAATATTCAAATATCAGTGAAAAGTCGCGTCCTTCATAGTCGAGTACGGGCGAGAGTACAGGCAAACGCTGAGGAGCGCTTTCAATCATAGACGGCGATGCGTGCTTTCTTACATAATGGATATTTTCGTCAATTTTCAATGAATCAATCTAAAAATTTCCTGAAATCTTCCTTTAATAGTAAGGAACAAATGTTCTAGTTTCGTTCACTGTGCTATAAAAAGTTAATGAGTCGTATAACTGATCCATTTTTTTATTATTTTGAGTCCCACGTTATTGCATATCATATTTTTATATTTATCAATCATCTGAATAAAATAATGATTGAATAATTAAATTATTTCCAAGAAGCTGTAGATATTTCGTCGATCTTGCCCCGCATGCGGGGGCAAGACCGATGACGGTTTTTTTTATTAAATACAAATATCTTTGGATGTACATTCAAAATTGACGGTTGGATTTTTTGGAATTTTGTATATTGTAAAAATTATCTTCAAACATATGCAGCTAGAAATAAATGTTTTTTTTTTTAAATAGTGATAGCTATGGTATAATCTCTTATACGTTGAGATTCTGCTAGGCACGCACAACATCTGCCGGTATCTTTCAAATAAATAATGATTCTTTGTGTTTTGAATACATTTTTTTTGAGTTGAGTGTTCAATCGTACTATCTACCAAATTTATTTTAAAGTTATCATCCAAACGTTTATCAACTATTTTCATGGTTGCTCTTACCCCGACGGTGAAGCCTTAGCTATTTTCTAAATTTGATATATTTTGGACTTGAATTTAGTTTAATTTTCATAATTACCTGATGGAGTAATGTTTTATCTACCAGAAGATCAAATTTGCATGCTATAAGTATTTCAATTAATTTTCAAAAGTTAAATTCCCGCCGGCGAATGTTCCATTCTTCAATTACCAAAACTGTTTTCTGTATAATTTTTTGTTTGCAGCGCAAAGTTTTAAGATTTGAGTTTATAGCACCATTTCCATAATAAAATAGATTATTTTATGCAAAAAAGAATTAAAACGATTAAGGGATAGCAATGTTATTTGCAAAATCGCTTTGTCCCGGTCTATCCTATATTATTTGCCGGTAAAATTGAACCCGTTCCATTTGAATCCCATCGCAAATTCATCTTTTCGAGTGAGAATCAGATTTTCGATCATGAGAATCATTTCAACTGCTATTTCGATTGATTTATAGTCTCGTAAAAATTATTTCACCTTTCCATGATTTCCCAATTTATAGCCCATTCTGATTTCTCACTGAACATGATTGTTTACAACGCTTTCGAGGCGATGATATAACAAGAAGAATATCAAAGTTTATGGGTTTTGAGGTTTTTATTTATTTGAATTTGTTTATTCATACTGTTTGTTGAAGTAGATTTCGTATCCAAGATATATTTTAACAATGCAATTTCAAAAAGCGATCATATTTCCTTTAATAATAAGTTTTAATTTAAGTATAATTATAAAAACTTCTTTTTTCTTCAGATGATATA
This sequence comes from Melikaiella ostensackeni, assembly GCA_032362435.1. NCBI lineage: Eukaryota > Metazoa > Arthropoda > Insecta > Hymenoptera > Cynipidae > Melikaiella > Melikaiella ostensackeni. The sequence goes on from JAUMHM010054911.1 coordinate 4,872, forward strand.
ATACGCAAGTTATTTTGCGATTCTATGTTGCATCAATAATAGATAATATTCACTAGTAATGCAATGTCCGAATTACATCAGAATAAAGAAGCTTTTATTAGGGACGAAAATATACTACCTCTCAATTATTTTTATTGGGTAACAACTTTTATTTCATTCCCTAATATCATGCTGCGATCAAACTAATTATTCTTCACTTGATGCTCCTGAATCTAGCTCGCAAAGCTTGTAATTTAACATCAGCAAATTCACGAATCTCGTATAATTCTTCACAGTTTTCTTCATCACAAAACTCAACAAACAAAAATAAGAAAAAAAAGGAAACAAAGAAACTATTAGTGCGAATAACGATAAACTTAATAAATCTATCTTGAATTCGGTTAAAAAGGCTGAAATTCACAGACACACATAACTTTATAGTGTTTTCTATTTTAAGACAATAAAAATCTTCATAAGAAAGTGAATTTCATATTGATCTTAAAGAATTTTGATTTTAATCAGAAAATTCATAGATTGAACAAACAACATTTGATAATAACAAATGTTTTATTTTCATTTTCAGGTAATATTTGAATTTGATTAGTATATGATTCATTATTTATAACTGTATTTTTTCTATAAATTACCCCTGATGAGGAAATCTAAATTGGTTTCGAAACATGTTGGTCCCCAGTAGTATAAAGAAAGAGCGTGAGGTTGGTTTTGGTGGACTCTTTCTTTTTCTCCTTCTTTTTTCTTTTTCTTGTGTACATTTATTGTACATTTGCCTCTCATGAGCCGGAAAAGCGGGGAGTCTCGAATTCTAGTTTTGATTTGTGAACTTTTTGAATGTTCCTTTTTAGTACATAAAAAAATTTTCATAAAAAGGAGATTTCTTTTCGATCTTCAAGAAAACCAGGGTGGTCGCTGGACCGGGAAGCTGGAAAAGCCGGGAAATGACCAGAAATTTTACAATATTTTGGAAAAAAATCTATCCAACAACTTGAAATATCACAAATTTCATATCACGTGATGTAATACAATTTAAAATAAGTTCGATTTCAATTTTTTTTAAATGCTAAGTTCAGTTGTTAACTTTTACAATTATGAAATCATTCAGTTTAAATGCGTAACTCTAAAATCTTTTAATTTGAAAATTTTCCATTTTAGGTCTTTATTTTTAAGCGTATATTTTCAATTCAAAGAATTTTAAAATGCAGTTTTGAGGACTTGAGCAATTAAAAATTAAAAGCGTGTTAAATTGAAAATCGTTGATAAAAAACGTCTCATGTTTTCTGAATCTGTTCAAAATTGAACAATTCAAAGATTTCAACGTTGAAAATTGGACTTTTTCAATTCCAAAGCCTTAGAAGTTAAACAAATGTAAATGTCCGACTGGAACTTTATAAGCTATTTTCAACTTTGAAATAATTTCAAATTAATAGATTCATAATTAAATGCTTCTATTTATATTTAGCTATATTTGACTGTTCACTTAAAACAAGCAGTTATAATTCAAATATTCAAAACTAAATTAGTTGAAATAGAAAACGTTGAATTGCTAAAATTGCAAAATGTTAAATTTAAGCATTAAACGATACAATTTCAATTGTTTGTATTTTTTTCAATTTTTTTTCATTTAAAAAGCAAGGAAAGAGGAACTTTTTTGGTTTTTGCGTTTTCATTGAGTTGAAGGCGGAAAAATTTTATATTTTCAACAATCTTACTGTGTTTGAAACGAGGAAATTTCAGTTTTTAATTTGTAAAGGAGTTGTAAAGGAGGGAATTTTATTTTTTAAATTCTTTTTTAATTGGAAGAAAGATAGTTGTATATTTTTGAGATATTTATAGAGTTGGAAGGGACGAGATTCATCTAATTTCTTTTTTCTCGGATCGGAAAATGGAAATTTTTTATTTTTAACATTTTTTTTGAGTTGGAAGGGAGGAAATTTCGGATCTCAACTTTTTCTGAATTGAGAGAGGCACTTCTTTGTTTTTAAAATGTGTATTGAGTTGGAAGGGATAGAATTTTTGTTGCATTTTTCTGAATTGGAAGAGGGATATTTTTCATTCTTAACATTTTTATTGAGCTGGAAGGAAGGGAATTTTGGGTTTCAATTTTTTCTGAATTGGAAAAGGGAAGTTTTTTTATTTTGAAGATTTTTATTGGATTGGAACACAGGAAATTATGGCTATCAATTTTTTGTTTAATTTGAAGAGGGACATTTTTTAAAGATTTTTGAAGGAAATTTTGGTTTTAATTTTTTCTGAATTCGAAGAGGAAATTTTTTTTATTTTTAACATTTTTGTCGAGTTGGAAGCGAGGACAGTTATTAATTGTTTTTGTGAACTGAAGGAGACGATTCTTTCTTTTTAACATTTTTATTGATTTGTAGGGTGGAACTTTTTATTCTCAATCTTTTTTTCTGAATTGGACGAGGAACATTTTTTTTTCGAAATGTTTATTGGGCTGGAAGGATGGGAATTTTGAGTTTCAATCTTTTCTGAATTGAGAAAGGGAAGTTTTTTTTATTTCGAAGATTTTTATTGGGTTGAAACACAGGAAATTATGGCTATCAATTGTCTTTTTTAATTTGAAGAGGGACATTTTTTTCAAAGATTTTTAAAGGAAATATGGTTATATTTTTTTTTAATTCGAAGAGGAAAATTTTTTTTATAACATTTTTGTCGAGTTGGAAGTGAGGAAAGTTATTGTTTTTCTGAACTGAAGGAGGCGATTTTTCCTTTTTAACATTTTTATTAAGTTGTAGGGGGCAACTTTTTATTTTGTATCTTTTTTTCTGAATTAGAAGAGGGCAATTGTTTATTTTTAACATTTTTATTGAGTTGGAACACAGGAATTTATGGGTTTCAATTTTTTTGAATTGGAAGTCGGACATTTTTTTGAAAAGATATTTAGAGAAAATTTTGGTTTTAATTTTTCTTAATTGGAAGAGGAACATTTTGCAATTTTTGACATTTTTATTGAGTTGGAAGTGAGGAAAGTTAATAATTGTTTTTCTGAATTGAAGGAGGCGATTTTTTATATTTGACATTTTCATTGAGTTGGAAGGAAGGGAATTTTTAGTTTCAATTTTTTCTGAATTGAAAAAGGGAAGTTTTTTTTTATTTTGAAGATTTTTATTGAGTTGAAACACAGGAAATTATGGCTATCAATTGTTTTTTTTAATTTGAAGAGGGACATTTTTTTTAAAGATTTTTCAAGGAAATTTTGATACAATTTTTTTTTCAATTCGAAGAGGAAAATTTTGTTATTTTTAACATTTTTGTCGAGTTGGAAGAAAGGAAAGTTATTGATTGTTTTTCTGAACTGAAGAAGGCGATTCTTTCTTTTTCACATTTTTATTGAGTTGTAGGGGGGAACTTTTTATTTTGTATCTTTTTTTCTGAATTAAAGGAGGGGATTTTTTATCTTTTAACATTTTTATTGAGTTGGAAGGGAAGAAATTTTGTTTCTCAATTTTCTTTAAATTGGGAAAGCCACTTCTTTGTTTTTAAAATTTTTATCAAGTTGGAAGGGATTAGATTTTTGTTACTTTTTCCTGAACTGAAAGAAGGAAATCTGTTATTTTTAAAATTTTTATTGAGTTGTAAGGGAAATAATTTTGGCTCTCAATTTTTTTCTGAATTGGGAGCGGCACTTCTTTGTTTTTACAATTATTATTGAGTTGGAAGGGATGGAATTTTTGTTGAATTTTTCTGAATTGGAAGAGGAAAATTTCTTATTTTTAACACCTTTATTGAGTTGGAAGGAAGTTTTGGCTCTTATTTGCAGTCTTTTTTTCTGAATTGAAAGAGGGTCATTTTTCATTTGCAACATTTTTATTGAGTTGAAACACAGGAATTTATGGATTTCAATTTCGTTTTAATTGGAAGAGGGACATTTTTTGAAAAAGATATTTCGAAGAAATTTTGGTTTTGATTCTTCTTCATTGGAAGAGGAACATTTTTTGATTTTTAACATTTTTATTGATTTGTAGGGGCGAACTTTTTATTATCAGTTTTTTTCTGATTTGGGAGAAAGTAATATTTCATGTTAAACATTTTTGTTGAGACACAAGAGAGGAAATTTGAATTGCAAGAGGCCATTTTTTTCTTTTTAACATTTTTATTGAGTGAAGGTGGGGGAAATTTTGTATTTTTAGCATTCAGATGAAAGGAGGGAACTTTTTATTTTCAATTTTGTACTGAATAAGAAGAGGTACATGTTTTATTTTTTATATTTTCATTAATGTGAGTGGAAAGAGAGGATTAGTTTCAGTTCAGAGCGTTGATTTATATTTTTTGACCAGAAATCTTTGAATCGCTCAATTTACAAAAGTTTGACATAAAAAAAATTTCAGTTTCATGACATTTAATTTTAAATTTATCAATTGGAAAGTGTTGAGGGCTTTCATTTCATACGTGTATTATTTAGCGTTTGAATAAGAAAATTTTGAATTAAAAAGTGTTTAAGCTTCAATTTCAAAAGTTTAAAATTCAAACGAGTTGAACTCTCAGTGCTTCAATTTGCAGTTTAGTTTTGATCACTTCAAATGAAAACATTTTCGGTTTCAAGCGTTCAAATTTTTTAATTTTAATAACCGTGATAAATTTTTTCGAACCGCAAAATGGCCCGGAATTTTTTCGTCGGTTAAAACGGCCACCCTGATTCATCACTTTAATAATTTTTGTAAAAGAATCCAAAGAAAATGGGAACAAGAGAAAATTAACGAAGTCGTAAACCAGCAAATTGCCATCATTTAACGACGCATGTAAAACGGAGAAACTAGAGACTACCAATAATTGGTTTTCAGTAACTACATGCTTCAAAGACTTTTCCGTATCGTTAGGGATATTCTAGGTGTACATTCAAGTTCAAAATTACTTAATCTTTACTTTGATTAATACAATTGACAAAAAATCCGCATTGATTATTGCAACAAATTTTAGAAGAGAAACGTAAGCATAAATAATTATGAAATAGTTGAGGTCATAATTGTTTATTTAAATGTAGTCATTTGCATATTTGTGTTTTTTCTTCCGCTTTAGGCAAAAGTTGTAATTTTCATTCATAAAAGCTCGTTCTATTCCTTGAAAGGTTCTTTACAATTTTATTCGTTACGTTTTTGTAGAAATCATTTTAATTAGAAATTATACGTAAAATAAATTTTAGTTGTTTATTTTTGAATTAAACAATTTTCTGAATAAAATTTAATGAAAACGTGACGAATAGAATTGCGAAGAACTTTTCAAGGAATGGAATGAGCCTTTGTAAATTAAAATTGACTGGAAATTACGACTTTAGCTTAAAGCAGAAGGAAAACACAAATATGCAAATAACTACATGTAAATAAACAGTTTTGACCTCAACTATTTTTTTATTATTTACGCTTAGGTTTGCCTTCTGAAATTTGTTGTAACAATCAATAGGCCTTTTTTTGTCAATTATATCAATCAAGTTAAAGAACAACTTATTTTGAACTTGACTGTACACCTAGAAAATCCTTAAAATAAAAGTGGAGTGCGAAGAATTGGAACCGTAGGAAAAATAATTGAAATGCATTCTATTCGTTAAAAGTCGTTTAAAGATAATCACTATCTTCCACATACGCTTTATCACGCAGCTCATTGACAACGCAAATGCCTTTTCGGAGTCTTGGAAATTTTCCTTATTTGAAGATGAATCACAAATTTTAAATTTTAAGTTGAACCTTAACGCTTAGAATGACTGCAAATTCAGAGTTTTTGGCAAAATCAATCGAACATTTTTGATTGCTATTCAAAATCTTGAATTTTTCAAATATTATTATTTAACGGTTTTTTATTCTAAGGTTGCATTTTGGTAGAATCGCATGACAGAGTATTTCACCTAGATTCTTGTTTGTCATTTTTTAATAAGATCATCTAAAATTTTGAAAGTCTGCCAAAATATGTTTTCTTATAAGCAACTTGGTCGAGTATTTGAAAAAAATTGCATTACTTGATAGAAATGTGTAAAGCCATCGTGATGAATTCTCAAGGTTTTGAAAATGGCCGACAAGATTCTAATAATTCTTCATAGCAGGGATCACAGTCGATCCCCTTTTTTACCTAATCCCCCTTTTCCTCCTTTCCCCCCTTAAATTTGAAAAATCCCCTGAAATACCTAAAATCGAGAATTTTGACACAATTTTTTTCTTTTTTACAAAGCCTCGATTCATTTTCCAAAAAACATGAACAGAAATTCATGACATTAAAAAACAAGACGCTTTAAAAGAGATTCTTCTTAATGATACCAATTTCAAATATTTCTTAAACAATTTATCTGCTAATTTTGTTGAAAACAGGGCCTGAAATGTTTCAAGTGTACTTTATTAACTATATTAAATATAGTATATACAATTCAATTTGAAACGCTTCCAATTCCTAATATTTCAAGTAAAAATATTGCATTTTCAACGAAATAGATTAATTCTTAACCAAATAGTTGAATTTTCAACCAAAAAGGAATTTTTGGTCGAGAAAAAAAAATTTCAAGCAGAAACATGAATTTTCAGTCAAAAAGATTAATATTCTACCAAAAAAGAAGAACTTGCAACAATATTCATGAATTCTGAACCAAATACTTGAATTTTCAACTGAAAACGATAAATTTTCAACCGAAAATGGAATAGTCCATATTTTCAGTTAAAAAAATTAATTTTCAGCCCAAAAAACAAACTTTTCAACAAATTAGTTGAATTTTTAACCAGTTTAGATAAATATTTAACCAAAAAAATTAATTTTCTACAAAGTAGTTCAACTTTCAACCAAATAGTTGAATGTTCGACGATAGTCAAATCCTCATTCAAAACAGATTATTTTTTAATCAAACAATTGCATTTTCAAGCGTCAAAGACGTATTTTCTACAAAACAGTTAAATTTTTAACGCGAAAGTATGAATTTTTAACAAGAAAGTTAATTTTAAACGAAACAGTAGAGTTTTCTACCAAAATAGTAGAATTTTTTACCCAAAAAGACAAATTTTTAATCAAAATGAATGACTTTTCAACAAAATTATTGACTTTTCAACAAAATAATTAAATTATCAACGAAATACGTAAAGTAGTAGCAAAAAAATATGCATTCTTAACCAAACAGTTGCATTTGTAACCAATGAAGGTGATTTTTCAAACTCAAAAGAAAAATTTTCAACAAAAAATTATAACTTTCAACCAAGAAAGATTTTCTAGTTAAGAAATATGAAAAATGTCAACCAAGTTGTTGGATTTTCAACTGAACAAATGGATGAATTTTTGACCAAATAGTTGAATTTTCAACGAAAAGGATGAATTTTCGATGAAAAAAGACGAATTTTTAATGAAAAATGGATGTCTTTTGAACAAAATTGTTGAATTTCCAACAAAATAATCAAATTTAAAATGAAATTCGTGAAGCTGTAACCAAAAAAGATACACTCTCAACCAAACAGTTGCATTTGTAACCAATAAAGATGAATTTTCAAACTAAAAAAAACGAATTTTCAACAAAAATGTATAATTTTCAACCAAGAAAGATTTTCTGGTTAAGAAAAAAAATGTCAACCAAATTGTTAAATTTTCAATCAAATAGTTGAATTTTCAACCAGAAAGACGAGTTCTGAATGAAAAATGTAATAATTGATATTTTAACCAAGAAATACTTCAATTTTCAAATTAGCAGAGGAATTTCGAACGAAGTAGATGAATTTTCAACCAAAAAATACTAATTTTCAGCAAAAAGTTGAATCCTCAACGAAAACAGATTAATTGTCAACCAAGCAGTTGCATTTTTAACCAAAAAGGTGAATTTTCAAACCAAAAAGACGAATTTCCCACCAAGAAAGATTTTTTAGTGAAGAAAGGAAAAAAAAATTCAGTCAAACTGTTGAATTTTTAAGCCAAAAGACGCATTTTTTACAAAACAGTTGAACTTTCAACCTGAAAATATGAATTTTCGACAAAAGAGTTAGTTTTCAATCAAACAATAAAATTTTTAAACGAGAAACTAAAATCCAAAAATATAATAGTAGACTTTTCAACCAAAAATAGTTGGATTTTCTTATTGGGTTCTATTAATTCAGTTCGCATTTATGTCAGTAAACTCCATATTTCAAAACATTCTTATCTTTATGATATTGTTACTTTTATAAAGAATAATTTTTCTTAATTTTTTTATCCTTTACACTGTAATCGTTTTTTTTGCAAAGATTCAAAGATGTTTTGAGCATCTAAGAGCTTTCAACTGATAAAAATTCATTAGACAAAAATTTAAAAATCCAAGGAAACAAAGACAATAAAAGCAGGTTTTCCAAAAAGTCGTTTTTAGTGTTTTTCAAATTATTTTTTTCAAGCTTACATACTTAAAATTATACATTTAAACAAATTCATTGCACTTTCGTGCAATATTCACGAGATACCCATATAATACACAAATTTTTAAATTACAAATGAAATCCCCTTTTCATTTCCTGTTTTCGAAAAAATCCCCTTTTTTACCCGAAATTGAACTATTGAACCGCTGTGATCCTTGCCATAGTATTGATTACCTTCTAAAGCAACGTTTATTCTTCTCGGAAATCAAATTAATTATAAACAATTATTTTTACTTTTTCTTTTGTATATTTCGCTTTCGTTTTCAGAATCTCGAGTCTAAAACGAAGCAGTTTTGGGCTTGCACATTGATGACGAAGTAATTTAAAAATGTCGAGAGCGTAAAGATAATAAGTAATTTAAACTCAAGTCCGGAACGCAACGGAGCACAAGTGTGTTAAACCTAGCACAATAAATTTTTCGAGGTAAGTGGTAGATAAAAATTTCAGTGTACTTATACTGTATTCGTGAGGCGATGTCGCATTTTCCGTGCCTTTTTTCTAAAAACTTCACACTTTTTCCGCGCTTGTAAAGAATTTACTATTGTTTATGTTATTTCGGCCCAGGGCGCGGCTGTGGTCCTCTCCGTATGGAGAGGGCTTTGGGGTCATGCAAAGGCCTACAAGTGGACGAAACGGAACTACCCAAGCGTTAGGGGCTCTTTTAGTCTTAACCCTAACAGTAATAATAAAATTATGTCATTAGGCTCAAATGATATTTTTCCTTAAATTGATAGCACATACACGTTACAACAGAAAATATTTTTAAAAGTCTTCTCAAATTAAAAACAAAAACGTTGAACAAAATTTAAGATAATTCTTACATAAGAAAGTCAACATTATAAAACTATGTTAATCTGGTTATCGGTGATAACAAAATTCACGTGATTGATAAAAATAATTTTTGGAAAGACACAATTCATAGTGAACGAAAAAACTGAAGCATTAAGAGGAGTCCTAAGAGGTCAATATTAAGAATATTTCAAAAAATAAAGATGTAGAGAACAAAATTGAGAGCTGAGTCATTTAAATTGAAGAATTGTTTCAAAGAATAATGACCCCCCTTTTTTAATATTTCAGAAATAGATAAAACTCTGTTTCAATTACTGTATTAAATTGTTTTCTATTATGAGAGAAAGCGTTGCAGATAAGTTCAAAATCGAAACAAGTTAAGAAAGTATTTTCATCGCTTATTCTTTAATTGAAAAATCGGTCAAAGTTTTAGATTAATGAAACAAAAGACAGGTCATCTCTTAGTCATTTACTCTTACGCTGATTTTCTACATGTTTGCATGTCTTCCATGTCATGGATAAGATGACCTGTCTTTTGTTTTCAATCACTGCGAACAAGCTTGTTTACGTAGTGGTTCACTCTTGTGTTAGTATTTTATAAATGACGTAGGATCTTCTTTTAACACAAAAGGGCTTTAAGAAAAAAATAGCCTCAATTTAATGTGTGACAAAATTATACTGTGCAAAAAATACAAAAATTTTTGTGTGCAACTGCAGTATGATTGAAAATTGCCATTGTTTATACTGAAAAACAGAGAGCGGACGAGCCCAGTCTAAAGTTGCGCACCGAGCCCAGGCTCGGTTCCC